>JAHWFP010063069.1:216-40740 GCA_023313725.1 Lithobius niger
CCGGGGGAAACGCAGTCGTGCCGTTTTCATTTCATGATGCCTAGTAAAGTATTTTACTCACGAATTCGGGAACCAGCTAGACCAGTGTGGGGGTATCGGTATAGTTTATTATTATTATTGGCCTAACGATTGTTATGATTTTCTGATTCTATGATGAATTGATAATTTTTCATTTTATCTAGATGTAGCGGGTGACCCTTCTGGGTCTGAGCTTCAGGTAAAAATTAACAAACGCGTGTGGTTGCATTTTGTTGGGGCGTGCTGGCAGCTGAACTACGGAAGCTCACAGCCACCGTTTCCAGGTGTGGTTACACGATAAACCACAAGCACTACTTAGGAGTGTTACTTGACCAAGTAATGCTCAACTTTGATAGCAGTGGTACGACCATTGCTCAAGTCAATACTCACAGTTAAAGTACTACTTGCCCAAGTAATTGCTTGAGCAATACTAATGTGGGAAACTGTGGTTCGGGCGTTAGAAGTACTTAAGCAAAGACTTACGGAGTTGCTTCTGAAGTAGTAGTTTGGTACCACTATCTGTTACTTAATAAATGAATTAATTTCCTTTGCTTAGGCAATGACTTAAGTTATCGTCCCCTACCACTGCTGTCTCAAAACCCCTACCTGAAAGCTCATTGCCTCATCTAAGTAAATGGTCAAGTCCTGTCATGAGAAGACTTAGTCACCGTTTTTGCTGATGGAGGCAGTAAACTTTGCGTATAGAAAATATATATGGCTGAAACTTCGCTGTACTTGTGCCACTTACCCCAGCATGTATGCTGATTTTTGCAGTGATCGAAGCACTTTTCATTTTTTTTGTTTTGTCGACTGCACAAGGAGAAGCCAACTTCGGGGCAGAGATCCAAGCAACGTTATTTCCTATAGCGCCGACCTAAGGGGTCACTCTGGTTGGGGGATATGCTAGAACATCCTAGGAAAACGGGATGCATCTACCCACGAAGTTTCAAATCGATTATACTAGTGGTCGTGCTCTAACGCTCAAAATAATATTTTTGTTTGCCAATCACAACGTTATTTGCCAGTAACACTTGAGAGTCTTGTGTATGGACTTTTCGTCCCGAACTGCCAGAGACGCCGTTTATTTTCACTGAGTTTTTTTTTTTTGAAAACGTCAACAGACTACAGTTCTGATTACGCTTACCTACATACGACAGTTATTTTTCGGCAGTTCTGACTGAGGAGGATTCAGAATGGAACACGAAACCGGGTTAGGCTATAGAATGCTCTCGAGGATGAGATGCGTAGATACTGAGTTTGAAGTTCTGAACTCTTCCCCACAACACCTTCCTTTCCTTTCCACTCAAAGAGAATTCTTGTCTTATTATCAATACCGTGGGGGGTGGTTCCTGAGCAGAATGACAGGGCATCCAAAAGCCCCACAAGTCAGAACTCATTGTCGTGTGCAGGTATGCGAAATCTGAACTGTAGTCTGTTGATTTTTTTCAAAAAAGAAATTAGTGAAAATAAAAAGCTTCTTCCGGCAGTTCGAGACGAAAGGTCCGGACACCAGCCTCGTAAGTCGGTGTTACTGGCAAATAATGTTGCATGGGCAAACAAAAATAGTACTCTGAGCTTTAGAGCATGACCACTAGTATATTCGACTTGAAACTTGGTGGGCAAATCACATTGTTGCTGGTAAACAACAATCTCGTGGTTTCTGTTTGTATTTTTTATTGGAGAAATATTTCCTAATATATTTCACTTGTGAGGATGCATCTTTTGAGATCAAAGCATATCAAAGATCAGACCACATCAGAGTTGATGACAACCAATGAATATGCTGAAATAAACTAAACAATGAGGAAACAGCTAACAAAAACGGCTCAAATTAAATAAAGGGGGTAGCAATGGAAGGAAGCAAGCGGTTGACAATGCGAACGGATGTGCCATGTGACAACCAGTAACAACGAAATATTGCTTCAATAATGCTGACTATTACAGCCCAGCTGAAGTTGGTTGAGTAACAATCACCTTCGGGTTAATATCACGCTTGGTATCAGAACGGAAAAAAACGGGAAATTCAGCCACACTTACAATAAGAGTGGCGCCATCCAAGGCGCCCTACAAAACGCGCTTTGCTTCCCTAACAAAACAAAGCACCAGGGATTCCAAGGGAGGGGGAGAGGGATGGGGAGAATTCAGACCACACTAGCGGACCGTGGGGGGACGGGGGCGGAAGAGAACGGAGGTTACGAGGGTGGGGCCGTCGGACAGTTTTCATTTCATGATGCTTACTAAAGTATTTCACTCACGCATGCGGGAACCAGCTAGACCAGCGTGGGGGTATCGTATTAGTTTATTACTATTATTATGCTAACGATTGTTGATTTTCTTATTCTATAATGAATTGATAATTTTGCATTTTATCTAGGTGTACTGCGGGTGACTCTTCTGGGTCTGAGCTCCGGAAAAAAATAACAAACGCGTATGGTTGCATTTTGTTGGGGCGTGCTGACAGCTGAACTACGGAGGCTCACAGCCACCGTTTCCAGGTGTGGTTACACGATAAACCACAAGCACTACTTAGGAGCGTTACTTGACCAAGTAATGCTCAAGTTTGATAGCAGTGGTACGACGATTGCTCAAGTCATTACGTACAGTTCAAGTACTACTTGCCCAAGTAATTGCTTGAGTACTACTTACGTGGAAACGGTGGCTATGAGCCTCCGTAGTTCAGCTGCCAGCACGACCCAACAAAATGCAACCACACGCGTTTGTTAATTTTTTCCCGGAGCTCAGACCCAGAAGGATCACCCGCTACACCTAGATAAATTCAAAATTATCAATTTATCATAGAATCAGAAAATCATAACAATCGTTAGCTTAATAATAAACTATACCGATATCCCCACACTGGTCTAACTGGTTCCCGCATGCATGAGTGAAATACTTTACTAGGCATCATGAAATGAAAACGGTCCGCCCGCGTCCCCCCTCCCAGAACTCCCCCCCCCTTGGGCGGCCGCGGCGCCCAATTATGTGGTCTGAATGCTCCCCATGCCTCTCCCCTTCCCTTGGAATCCCTGGTGTTTTGTTTTGTTAGGGAAGTAAATAGCGTTTTCAATGGAGGACGCTACCTTATTGTCAGTGTGGCTGAATTTCTAGTTTTTCCATTTTGATACCAAGCGCGATATTAACCCGAAGGTGATTGTTACTCAAGCAACTTCAGCTCGGCTGTAATAGTCATCATTACTGAAGCAATATTTTGTTCGTTACTGATTGTCACAGGGTACATCCGTTCGCATTGTCAGCCGCTTGCCCCCTTCCATTGCTACCCCCTTTCTTTAATTTGAGCAGTTTTTATTGAATGTTTTCTCATTGTTTAGTTTATTTCAACATTTTCATTGGCTGTCATGAACTCTGATGTGGTCTGATCTCTGATATGACTTTTCGTCCCGAACTGCCGGCAGGAGCTTTTTATTTTCACTAATTTCTTGTTTTTTTTTTTAAGTCAACAGACTACAGATCAGATTTCGCATTCCTGCACACGACAGTGAGTTTTGACTGGCGGGGGTTTCGGATGCCCTGTCATTCTGCTCAAGATCCACCCCAACGGTGCTGATAATAGGAGAAGAATTCTCTTTGAGTGGAAAGGAAAGGAAGGTGTTGTGGGGAATAGTTGAGAACTTTAAACCCAGTATCTACGCATCTCATCCCCGAGAGCATTTTATAGCCTAACCCGGTTTCGTGTTCCATTCTGAATCCTCTTCAGTCAGAACTGCCGGAAGATAACTGTCGTATGTAGGTATGCGTAATCAGAACTGTAGTCTGTTGGCGTTTTCAAAAAAAGAATTAAGTGAATATAAATGGCTCCTCCGGCAGTTCGGGACGATAAGTGCAGACACCAGACTCTCAAGTGTTACTGGCAAATAACGTTGTGATGGGCAAACGAAAATATTATTTTGAGTCGCACGACCACTAGTATATAATCGACTTGAAACTTCGTGGGTAGATGCATCTCGTTTTCCTGGGACGTTCTAGTGTATGCCCCAACCAGAGTGACCCCTTAGGTCAGTGCTATAGGAAATAATGTTGCTTGGATCTCTGCCCCGATGTTGGCTTCTCCTTGTACAGTTGACAAAACAGAAAAAATGAAAAGTGCTTCGATCGCTGCAAAACTCTGCATGCATGCTGGGGTAAGTGGCACAAGTACAGCAACAAAGTTTCACCATATAAATTTTCTATACGCAAAGTTTACTGCGTCCATCGGCAACTACGGTTACTTAAGCCTACTCATGATAGGTCTTGACCATTTACGCTCGTACCACAGCTGTGTTTTAACAGTCCTTAAGTAAAGACTTATGTCGGAGTTGCTTCTTAAGTCGTAGTTTGGTACCACTATCTGTTACTTGAGCAATAAATTCATTTCCTTTGCTTAGGCAATGACTTAAGTTATCGTCTCCTACCACTGCTGTCTCAAAACCCCTACCTGAAAGCTAAGTAATGCCTGGATCTGAGTAAAATCCTGAGGGGGCTGATTGCCGTAAACCTACCTTTTTTTGACGTTGCACCACTCATTAATAAAACCCGAGGCCATCGTTGGAAACTGGCAGCCCAGTTCTCCCGCACAAATTGTCGTCAGAATTTTTTCTCTGTACGTGTTATCAGTATCTGGAATTCCCTTGGGGCAGACACTGTAGACCAACTGACAGTGCGGGATTTTCGTCGAATGCTGGAAAAAAAAACCAACAACCCTTTCTCGCTCAACTTTAGAAATTTGGTTGTTAGCCCGTTCCTATATTTTCCATTTTTACCTTCACCATTGCCATTCCCTCGCTTCATCAACAGGCTCGGTGTCAGAGGTTCACCGCCCTTCCGTGTCCTTCCATTTAAATGTGGAGAAATTGTATTATTATTATTATTATATTAAATGGTCAGGTCCTGTCATGAGTAGACTTAAGTAACCGTTGTTGCCGATGGAGGCAGTAAACTTTGCGTATAGAAAAGATATATGGCTGAAACTTCGTTGTTGTACTTCTGCCACTTACCCCAGCATGTATGCTGATTTTTGCAGTGATCGAAGCACTTTTCATTTTTTCTGTTTTGTCGACTGCACAAGGAGAAGCCAACTTCGGGGCAGAGATCCAAGCAACGTTATTTCCTATAGCGCTGACCTAAGGGGTCACTCTGGTTGGGGGATACGCTAGAACGTCCCAGGAAAACGAGATTTATCTACCCACGAGGTTTCAAGTCGATTATACTAGTGGTCGTGCTCTAACGCTCAAAATAATATTTTCGTTTGCCCATCACAACTTTATTTGCCAGTAACACTTGAGAGAGTCTGGTATCTGGACTTTTCGTCCCGAACTGCCGGAGAAGCCGTTTATTTTCACTGATTTTTTTTTGAAAACGTCAACAGACTACAGTTCTGATTACGCATACCTACATACGACAGTCATTTTTTGGCAGTTCTGACTGAGGAGGATTCAGAGTGGAACACGAAACCGGGTTAGGCTATAGAATACTCTCGGAGATGAGATGCGTGGATACTGAGTTTGAAGTTCTGAACTCTTCACCACAACACCTTCCTTTCCTTTCCACTCAAAGAGAATTCTTGTCTTATTATCAGTGCCGTGGGGGGGGGGGGGTTCCTGAGCAGAATGACAGGGCATCCAAAAGCCCCACAAGTCAGAACTCACTGTCTTGTGCAGGTATACGAAATCTGAAGTGTAGTCTGTTGATTTTTTCAAAAAAGAAATTAGTGAAAATAAAAAGCTACTGCCGGCAGTTCGGGCCGAAAAGTCCGGACACCAGCCCCGTCAGTCGGTGTTAGTGGCAAATAACGTTGAGTGGGCAAACTAAAATAGTATTTTGAGCTTTAGAGCATGACCACTAGTATAATCGGCTTGAAACTTGGTGGGCAAATCTAATTGTTGCTGGTAAACAACAATCTCGTAGTTTCTGTTTGTATTTTTTATTGGAGAATTATTTCCTAATATATTTCACTTGTGAGGATGCATCTTTTGAGATCAGAGCATATCAGAGGTCAGACCACATCAGAGTTGATGACAACCAATGAATATGCTGAAATAAACTAAACAATGAGGAAACAGCCAATAAAAACGGCTCAAATTAAATAAAGGGGATAGCAATAGAAAGCGGCAAGCGGTTGACAATGCGAACGGATGTGTCCCGTGACAATCAGTAACGAACGAAATATTGCTTCAATAATGCTGACTATTACAGCCGAGCTGAAAGTTGGTTGAGTAACAATCACCTTCGGGTTAATATCACGCTTTTAAACGGGAAATTCAGCCACACTGACAATAAGAGTGGCGCCCTCAATTGAAAACGTTATTTGCTTCCCTAACAAAACAAAACACCAGAGATTCCAAGGGAGGGGGAGAGGGATGGGGAGAATTCAGACCACACAACGGGGGGCCGCGGGGGGGGGGGGGGGGCGGGGGGAGGACAGGGAGAGGACAGGGGCGCGGTCGACAGTTTTCATTTCATGATGCCTAGTAAAGTATTTCACTCACGCATGCGGGAACCTGCTAGACCAGCGTGAGGATATCGTATTAGTTTATTATTATTATTATGCTAACGGTTGTTATGAGTTTCTGATACTACGATGAATTGTTAATTTTGCATTTTATCTAGGTGTAGCGGGTGACCCATTTGGGTCTGAACTCCGGGAAAATATGAAACGCGTGTGGTTGCATTTTGTTGGGGCGTGCTGGCAGTTGAACTACGGAGGCTGACAGCCACCGTTTCCAGGTGTGGTTACACGATAAACCACAAGCACTACTTAGGAGCGTTACTTAACCAAGTAATGCTCAAGTTTGATAGCAGTGGTACGACCATTGCTCAAGTCATAACTTACAGTTCAAGTACTACTTGCCCAAGTAATTGCTTGAGCACAACCTATGTCGGAAGCTGTGGTACGGACTTTAGTATCAATGCATGTCATCTCCGACAGCATTCTGTAGCCTAACTCGGTTTTGTGTTCCATTCTGAACTGCCGGAAAATAACCGTCGTTAGCCGGTATGCGCAATCAGAACTGTAGTCTGTTGACGTTTTCAAAAAAGAAATCAGTGAAAATAAACGGCTCCTCCGGCATTTCTGGACGAAAAGTCCTGACACCTGACTCTCAAGTGTTACTGGCATATAACGTTGTGATGGGCAAACAAACATATTATTTTGAGCGTTAGAGCACGACCACTAGTATAATCGATTTGAAACTTCGTGGGTAGATGCAACCTGTTTTCCTGGGATGTTCTAGCGTATCCCCCAACCAGAGTGACCCCTTAGGTCGGCGCTATAGGAAATAAAGTTGCTTGGATCTCTGCCCCGAAGTTGGCTTCTCCTTGTGCAGTCGACAAAACAGAAAAAATGAAAAGTGCTTCGATCACTGCAAAAATCAGCATGCATGCTGGGGTAAGTGACACAAGTACAGCGAAGTTTCAGCCATATATATTTTCTACACGCAAAGTTTGCTGCCTCCATCGGCAACAACGGTGACTTAAGTCTACTCATGACAGGACTTGACCATTTACTCAGATCCAGGCATTACTTAGCTTTCAGGTAGTGGTTTTGAGACAGCAGTGGTAGGAGACGATAACTTAAGTCATTGCCTAAGCAAAGGAAATGAATTCATTGCTCAAGTAACATATAGTGGTACCAAGAAGCAACTCCGACTTAAGTCTTTGCTTAAGTACTCCTAAAACACTGCTGTGGTACGGGCGTTAAGCACGTTCAAGTAAAGTACTAAGTCAGCGTTCGGAATACGGGACTTATATATATGCGACCAAACAAAACACCTATGCCTCTTTTTGTATTGAGACTGCGCAAATGGACTATGAAAAACTGTCTAATCTTGGCATTTGGCCGGCTGGAGCTTTCATTATGCCCTTTCTAGGAAGAATGGTTCGAAAACACGTGGAGGAAACTGAGCCTGAAAACAGTGCATAAAATAAACTATTACGAATCTCTCTCCTTCCTCTACACTAACGCAGAGGGTCTTACAAGCAAAAAAGAAGAATTTCTTACTGCTATCCATACTGAAAAGCCATCCATTGTTTGCATTACTGAAACCTATTATTCACCAGACTGCATTGGCGTATTTGACTCTTTACGTATCTACGAGTATTGACGTGCAGATCGACACAGCGTAATAAGGGAGGTGCCTTGATTGGAGTTGTCTTTTCACTCAATTCGACACTCGTTACACGTAGTGTCAGTCAATCCTGCAACTGGATATCCGTTTGTTGTAACGTTCTTACTGCTCATTTCTTGTTGGCTGCTGCTATCGCAGTCATGAACCTGATTTTCATTCCCATCATCTCTTAAGGTGCTTTCAGAACAGTCCACCAACTCTCGCCCGTCCGAACTCATCATTATAGGTGACTTTAACTCCCCTGAAATCAAGTGGTGCCTTACTTCAGGGAATGCCTTTAACAACACTAAAGCTTACAACTTTCAAGTCCTCATTGACGACCATTTTCTTAAGCAGCATATCTTTTTCCCCACCTGGTACAGAAGCAGTCAGACTCCGTCTTTGCTCGACCTTTTGATCACCAACCAGGTTGTGGATGTGTCTTCTCTTACCCCAAACGCGCCTTTTGGGAATCTGACCATATTGTCATCACCTGGCCTCTTGCAGTTGGAACACACTTACGTCCCTGTGCCCCCCGCCCACACTATGTGAAAGCCGACTTCGTCCTCATTAGCAATATCATTTCTAAAATCAATTGGGATGAGGAATTCACCGATGCCTCTTGTACTGAATCCTGGGAAATACTACGTGACTTCCTGAATCAAATTGAATCCTGCTTTGTTCCTCACCCACCATATTCTAAAAAGAATTATAAATGTCAGTGGCTGAACAGAAGACTCAAGTACCTGATTAATGTAATACGTCGTAAATGGCTCCCTTACAAATCTCATAACACCAAAGAAAACTGGACGGCGGACACCATTGCCCGTAACAGCACTAATGAAGAACTCAAATCCTCTAGAGCCAGTTTTGAAGCAGATTTGGCACGTTGAAGCAAGACTAATCGGAAAGTGCTGTTTTCCTATCTTCGCTCAAAAAGTAAAACGATGCGCAAAATGAGAATGAAAAACCAGAACAACGAAACTGTCACTGGTGACTATGAAATCGTTAGTCTTTTCAACAATTACTTTTGTTCTGTCTTCTCTGATAACATTGGCTCTCTTGATGGTACCCGGCCCCCTGTTGACACCGTCATTCCTCAACTCACAGACATCATCATCGACACGCCAACTGTTTCTAGCTACTTAAATAAATGTGACCCATGCAAAGCAGTGGGAAATGACAAAATTCACCCAGCTATATGTTTAAGAACTGTGCGACTGCCCTGGGAAAACCTTTTGAGATTATCTTCTCCAAGTCGATTGACACCGGAGAGATTCCAACAGACTGGAAGACAGCTGTTATCCCACCAATCTTCAAGAGCGATGAAAAAAATCAATCACGGAACTACAGACCAATCAGCCTTACTCCCAGGTCTCCAAGATTATGGAAAGGATTGTTCAAAAGGGCATTTCTGCCCACTTCGAGACCCACCATCTTAAAGAAAACCAACATGGACTTCGTAAGAACCGTTCTTGTCTCTCTAACCTGCTTGAGGCACATCATTACTGGTCTGCTTCATTGACACTGGGTGTCCTTGTGACGTCGTCCTTCTCGATATCCGCAAAACATTGGATACGGTCACCCACAACGTTTTGCTCAAAAAGTAAGAGGCTAATGGGATTCGGGGAAAACTTTATCGTTGGTTGCAAAATTGTCTTACCCGTAGTTAGTGTGTAAGCAGCAATGGGGTCCTTTCTGATTAGGCAATCATCACTAGCGGTGTCCCACAAAGAACGGTGCTCGGACCACTGCTTTTCCTCGTCTTTATCGACGACCTTTCGGAACATGTGACCTCTAATTGTAATATCCTTGCTGATGACACAAAACTTTATTGTGTTGTTGCGTGGTCCCGAAGGTGGCAGCTGCCAATCTCAAACCAAAAATGTTCATTTCATGAGGGAACTGCAAATAAGTGTCCCCAGTACTTCCTTGATCAGGAGACCTTACCCCAAATTGAAGAGGTTAGGGACCTAGGAATTTGGTTCACTAAGAACTTACACTGCCAGAAAGTTGACACAGCGGCATTCCGCCGCTCCATGATTGTAAATAGGTGTTTTTTTTTATCTGGATGTGTTGCCACCCGGATTTGGGCTTTCAAGGTGCGTCCTATCTTGGAATATGCTACACCTATATGGTCCCCCTACCTGGCCAAAGATATTGACCTCTTGGAGAAAGTCCAGCGCCGTTATACAAAATATCTTCCTGGATTCCGGGAAATTGTTTACCGTGAAACACTTGTAAAATTGGGTCTGGAGTTGCTTGAACTGCGACGAATAAAAGCCGACCTCGTACTTACATACAAGATACTTCAAATTTAATCGGCATTGACCTTCCGTTTTTCGATCCTGCACAACGCCGTATTTGTACACGCGGTTACGAGTGGAAGTTGGCCATACCTGCAACAAAACTTGACTGTCGCCGGCATTTCTTCTCGATTCGAGTGGTTCCTATTTGGAACTCATTCAGTGTAAAGACTGTGTCTGCACTGTCGGTTTCGACCTTTCGTAGGTTGCTTGACGAGGAACCACTTCACGTTTTTCTGAAACGTCCCTTACTCCCGCACACCTAATGGGTTTTTTTTCGTCACCAGCCCCCCCCCCCCCTCTTCCCCTTAAAGACTGTGTTGTGTCTTTCTAAAATATATCATTTTTTAAAATTTTTAATGGCATATAGGCCGCTTGCGGTAGTCCAGCTACCCTGTTTTTTCAGGTTGGCTTTTGTTTTATCTTTATTTTTTTAATATTTTTATATCTTTATAGTTTTTTTTAATTATTATTTTTTTAAGTGTTGACAAATACCACTATGTGGGTGCTTTAGTTTTTAGTTTTTAGTATTCACCGTAGCATACAATTTTTAACATTGTTTATACTTTTTATTTTTACAGCATCATTTTGGACATTTTAACATTTTCCTCACCCTTCCCATGTCCTGCACGTTTGGCGATGCCATCGGGGGCCGTTGAGTCCCTGGCAGGTCTAACCTTGGTGGTAAGGCATTCGTGTCCCCAAACCTCTTACCATCATCCATTCCTTGGCCGTATATTGTACACTGTATTTACATTTAATTGTGGCTGGCTGTCAGTGACTCCCCAGTCCTTGCCAGACCCGTAGCTATCGCAACAAATATTATTATTATTATTATTATTTATCGTGCAATCCGTACACCTAAAGATGCTAGAGCCTTGCAATCCGACCTTGACAGTTTGTACAACTGGGCCTATTCAAATTTTATCACGTTCAATCCATCAAAGTGTGAAGTCCTTAACTTGGGAAGAACCAATACTGGCACCACCTATTTTTACAACGGTACCCCTCTGCCTACTGTCAATAGAGCAAAATCACTTGGCGTTTTTTTCACTAAAGACTTAAAGGAGGGAGATTAGTGCATTACTGCTGCAAAACGTGCTAACTCTGCCCTTGGGATGATTACGGCGCATTTCTCGTTCCATCAAATCGAAACCCTTCTTCTCTATAAGACGTTTGTGTGCCCGCATCTCGAGCATTGTATTCAGGTTTGGAGCCCACACTTAGCTAAGGACCAGCAGATCATTGAAACTGTTCAACGCAGGGCAACTAAACTAGCACCAGGTATAAGATTGTTGCCGTATGAGTAACGTCTTCGGAAACTGCGACTCACCACCCTTACCGAGCGGTGTGTTACAGGAGACCTTATTCAAGCGTACAAAATGGCGAAAGGAGTCACGTATCCCCTATTTGACTCCTTCTTCACATCGGCTTGCGTGACCAACACCCGTGGACACAATCAGAAACTCCTCACTAAATTTTCTAGGACTGATACGGGGAAATACTCCTTTGCTAGACGTGTCGTCTCAAATTGGAACGACCTTCCGAGCCATGTGATCAACGCCACCTCCATCAACCAATGGAAATGGGTGTATGACAACCTAACTCCAACTTAAGTCTTCCGTGCCACTCCCTCCCGGCCCCACAAGTTCTCTTTTGGCTGTGTATTCATTTGATTTGATTTGATTTAATCGTAATGTCCCAGACGAAAGTAAAAGTTTGCTATGCGATATCATGACTATACTGAAGGGCTTAGAAAGTAAAAGTACCGAAGGTAGCTAGTCAATTTAAAGATTAGACAGTTCACCAGAAAATGCAGACTAACTCAACATTTTCGTGATTTCTGCACCCCGCTATCAATTTAGAATGAACACATCGATAAAATAGTGCCACGCCATAGTCTATGCACAACAACTCTATGCCATAGAACAAGAAATATTAAAGAATGTCTACCACTCTTGGACAATCTTGGAATTTCACAGTATAAAACACCTCCCCTACCCATCCCATAATGCAGTTCGTAACAAGATACAAAACGAAGTTAGATTCCAAGGCTTCTCCTTCGAACCTAAATCGCAGAATAAGACTAGAAGTCTGTTTTTAGATGTGGGACACAAAGGCAACGGACGGACAATTAAGCACCGAACACATAGGCACTCTAATTTATAGGCACTGGACAAACAGGCACCATTTTTTATTTATTTTATTTTTTCATTGGGATGGATTGCCCTCAAATTCTGTATTATTTGTTTTAAATCTGGGACACTTATTCGTGAAGTACCGTTAAGGGGAATGGGAAGTTTTGCAATTTCTTTCGAAATTTTTTGTGTTGAATTAATATTCCAAATTAGATTGCCTCGCTCGCGCTGCCACATCGCTGCGGCTAACACAACATCAGAGATGCTACTGTAATCAAGATGCCAACAAAACTTTAGCAGTTTTAAACGCTACGACCTACGAACATTTTATAGAAAACCTTTTTTCTCCCCTCACCCCCAAATCTGAAGGCAATCGATCCAATTTTTTTTTTAATTTTAAACTTGGTGCCTATTTGTCCGGTGTCTATATGTCCGGATGCCTATTTGTCCAGTGATATTGGGGTGCCTTGTGTCCGGTGCCTAATTGTCCAGTGCGTAGGTATCCGAGTACCGGGGAACCCTTACCTGTTCTACTCAGGGATGCTTAGGTTTTAGATTTTACGTTTGTGTTTCTTTCAACTTTTTAAATAAAAAAAATTATTTTGTGTGTTTTTGTTTTGCCTAGACTATGACATGATACTTTTGCTTTATTTTTCCATGTTTTCATTCAAAATGTCATTGCACTTGATAACGAAGTGCAGATATTCCCGAAACGGTTAGTGTGACAGCATTTTTATGTGCACTATCTAGGCTTTAAATAATTTTACCTTCCGTTTGCCAAAAATCCTAAATCAAGTCTCATTACAAATGGAACTTGAAAGAATGTACATACTTAACATCCAAAACTACATATGGATTATTCACTTCTGGTGCCGAATTTCTGCGCCATCTGTTTACAAAACTAATCACTGTTTGTCATTTAAAAAAAAATATGGGTAATTAATGAGCAAACGTACTTACTTCATGTAGGCAGGGTTGGCTGGGGGGAGGGGGCAGATTGAAAGTATTGCGTGGGCTTGCCCGTAACGGAAATTGATGTCTCTCCCCCCCCCCCCCTCCCGCTAAAGAAAATGCTAAAATTAAACTTTCACAACATAGGTAGCCTACCAGTTTTCTGAATCCAAAATCCAATATTGGGATCCGAAAATGTTGGTTTTATGTTTCGAAATGCTTGAAAATTCAGAAAATTGTCTACTTTCGTTCAGTGCATAATGTTGCTCCATGTAATAAGCAGATGCTTCATGTGTGGTATCACGACTACACTATTTTTATTGTTTTTAAAACATCTTAAAATAAAAAAAAGTTTTTTTAAGTTAGAAAAAATTTCAAATAAACATCGAAATTATTAAAAAAGTTAAGTTTTAATATGCCCAAATAACGTAGATCCGTATTTTAATTGGAATGACAAACAGTAACTACTTTTGTCAACAGATGGCGCAGAAATTCGGCACCAGAAGTGAACAACCCATGCGCAGTTTTGGACGGCTACGAACATTCTTTCTTGAAATTTGGTGTTAGGACGACCTCGTCAAATCCGTCGGTATAGCAAACGGGATTATGGCAAACGGGAAATTATGGCAAACGGGAAAATTCAAAAGAGCTGGGACGATTGCCGTAAAATCGGTCGTCAAGCAGGATTATGACAAACGGGATTATGGCAAATGCACCGTAGCCTTTCCTGTGTGACCCAGTTGTGCAACATTAGCTTAAACGTATGCAAATGTTGCAATTGTATTATATCTCCCCCCCCCCCCACCCATCAAGTTTCTTTGGACGCTTTTGCTACTTTCACTCAATCCTACGTGAATATTATAAAGAATTTCTTAATTAAAAATCTTAATGTTTTGACAGTCTTGCTACTGTGCTACTGCAAGGGTTCAAGTAGCGAGCGTTCACCGCTTCCGGTTTGGCAACTGCATGCACCGTCCTCGAGAACAAAGGAAAGTTACAACAACAGTCTGTATACATCCCGGAGTAGCTAGCCTTCTGCATTGTTGAAGCAAGCATTTGCATCAACAACGCAACATTCATTTTGGTTATAACGAGGCCACAATCATTTACGCTACAATGCCACGTCCATTCCGGCTACTTTTGACGTGGACTGTACCAGTGGCGTAGCTACAGGGTGGCAATGGTGCAAAAGGCCATCGGCCCCAGGCCCTAAGGGGCCAGCAAAATTAAAAAGAATTGTTTACATTAAAAAAAGGCCCAAATTTGCCTTTGTATGGGTGCGTTTACGCAACGACAGTTTTCTCGCTCACTACTTTTTACTTCATCAATACTAAATCTGATGGCTGCTTCTTGTTTTTACCGGAGTATGTCTTTCGAGTTGTCTATACGTATTAGTAACCATGGCAACGACGCAGACGCAAATCTACTCTTCGTGACTCGTGTCTCGTACAATGCTTGCAACATTTGAGCGTCGATTTATGACAACACGAAAACAATTTTTACTGCAGTGCAAGAAGACGGACTGTTTTTTGTATGCCGGCATTCGATGGTTTGTCTTCGATTCGATAGCCACGAAAGGGACGCCATGTTGGATTTTAAAATCTCGCTGCGAAAAGCTATTTATTTTACCGACGTTTGATCATTGCTAGAAGCTTTACTTTGAGGGAGAATATGAAATTTTGGAAATAACGTGAAATGACTAAAATCTTGTAGCAATGTTTAAAATTACTGTAGCACTTTGTTCTTTATCCGTGTTGTTATTTATAATACATAAAAAATTGTTATCGTTTACCGCATTCATTTAGTAGCTACGGAAAACTAATCATAAATAAATAACGGTTGACTAGCAAATAGCATTCGGCGAGCGAGAATGACCTGTTGCGTAAACACGCCCTGAAAGCGGCAGGCGAGTTTTCTTTTCATTGCAAAGAAAGGCTGAAAAATTTCCAAGTCGAAACCTTTTTCAGTGTTTTTTTTTACAAAAAAAATTTAAAACCAGGAACCCTAACCGGGTTTTAAAAAAATTTATTGCTTTTTTTTCCTCCCCCCCCCCCCCCCCAAAAAAAAAATTGAAAAAAGTATGTTCATGAATTGTTCAGCTCGTCCGCTTCTTTTATTAAGAGTGGGGGTCCCAAGGACTAATTTGACACCCCCCCCCCACCCGGACGTAGCTACTCCACAGTACATACGGAAGTTGCATTATTTGATTTATTCTTCCACATGATTGCGATATCGTTGATGACGTAAAAAAGTACAAATACAAAGCAGATCCCCGTATATTGTTGGTTAAAGTCACGTCAAGTGCCAGAATGCTAAGCGATAGAACTTCGGATTTGATTTAAAGGGTCGTTGGTTGTATTCCCTATACTCAGGCCGTCTGATTCGAAAGGCAAAAAGCAACAGTAATAAGGTTCCATCCTGTTAATAATGTAACAGCCAGCAGATGCCAAGCACTGCACAGTGTGTAATTGCACTTACATCCGTTGCAAAGCTGGTGTTTCTGCCATTTTCCTCGTCGCTGCGTTTTCCCTTTCGTCAATCCAAACGTGGTTAAAAGTTCCAAATGGTCTCAATTGTTAGGATCATTACTGTAACATCGGAAATCTTGTTATATTGTGCAAAAGCTTACCTTGATTTAGCTGCTTAATCCTGAGGTTGAATAAACTAGATAGATATCAGTGTATCAACCCGCCCGTTCAAATATTTTGCACATTTTACACAATTTGGAATTCAACGTGAGCCACACGAACAAATTGCCTCGAGCTGAGGATCCATGACCTTGACTAACGCGTGAACGTTACTAATTGGAATTCATAGTAAATTCATCCGAAGACGTTCGTGGCTATAGTGTTTTTTTTTCCTTTCTTTTTTTTTTTTCAGCCTTCCCCAAGCACGTGCAGAGAAGACACTATAATCACGCGTCTGCAATGCTCAATAAAGTTGGAGGTTGAGGAATCAGGCAAGGAATGATTTGCTTGAAAATTACGGACACTTATTGACTGAGTGAGCGAAGCGCACGTGGTCCTGTTTTGTCGTGATATTTTGGCAGTTCGTTTGTGTGTGTCTGCGTGTCTTTTAGCAGTTACTACCAAACGCATGAACCGATTCGAATGAAATTTCGTCGGAATATTCTTCGAACGACATACATACTTGATTTTCTGTTACCCTGTTTTTTAAATTGCTAAATTCCAAAATAGCGCGCCAAAATGGCGTCCGCAAAAACTATTTTTTTGGCCTATATCCAGGGCCCCCGCATCAAAGTAAGGGGCCCGGGACTAAACAACAGTGAGCCCCCCTACCCCGTCTGAAATCGTAAAAAGGTTACACTATGTTATAATATTCGTCATCCACTATTTTGCTTAATGGGTTGGTTCATTCATGCATACGGGCTGCTTACGTTTGAACACCTCTGCCTGACAAGCTGACGAGCTTGCACTACAATGCTCCTGCTCCGTGCTCGTTGCCGTTGGATTGGAGTTGTTTGTTAGGAGTAATAAAGAAAATCCACAATACGCACAAATCGACTACATTACTCATAGTCATCAAAACTCACAATTGCGAAAAAAAAATTGGGGGGCTGTGCGGGCCCCTTGAGTGACCGGGCCTGGATACAGAGGGTCCACCTGAAAAGTAAGTGCATAAAGATGTTTACTGCACTACTTTATTCTAGTGTGTGATTTTATATGATCAGGGTGGCGTTCTACATAGAAAATCGGGAAAATTTATGGAATTAATCAAAGCTGGAAAAATCAGGGAATTTTGATAAACGTATATTAAAAGTCAGGGAATTTTGATAAACGTATACTAAAAGTCAGGGAATTTCAACATTTTCCGGGAAGTCGTTTCCCTTATAAAGAACAGTTAATTTTTATTTCTTTTTTTTTTACTTCTAAAACCTTCATTTTATTACAGTTAAAAATATCACGTACTTTTTATTTCATCTATATCATTAAGGACGTATGATGTGCGTGTTTGTACGTCTACTCCTCTGGAACCAAAGAACCTACAAACATGGGAGTAGGACCAAACGAAAGATAATTAAATTGCGCTCAGGTTAGGCCTATTTTCATCGCTGTAACTTGATATGACCCTCCATAACACAAAAAACCTTGAAAAAATAACGTCAAAGTTTGTTTTTAAACCCTCACGACGTCATAGTTTATTCATGCAAACCTCTTCGACCGAAGAGAGATGATCTCGAAAAGGATGCGCGCAAAAAAAGAACCTAAAAGGACGACGTATTTTGCACCATACCACAGATGGATCTTAAAATAATGTGTATTAACTGACTTGATGAATGGAAAAGGTAATTGTTAAGAAACCTTACTTTTCACGCTATCGACTTAATTCACCTACCTCGATTCCTTTCGTATTTAGGGTTCCGAAAATCATAACAAACACGTGCGCAAACGTTTTTTTATATATTTTTTTTTAATTATTCAAACACGCTAAAACGCTAAGCACAATAGCTAGAAGCGGCAGCCATACTACGCGATGATTCCGCAACTAGAAAACCTGATTTCGACGAGAACGTTACTAAACGAAAATTCTCTTTCCTATGTAGACGGTGATATTTGTGGCCGGATGTACAGTCCGCAGGGGCGCGCTTCGCGCGCATTATTATATACATCGAGAATTGGTGTAATCAGAAATAGTATGACGCAAGCATTTGTGAATCAAGGAACAAATTATGCTACTTCCTTGTTTCACAACTGCATGCGTCATACTTCTTCTCATTACACCAAATCTCGATGTATATAATAATGCGCGCGAAGCGCGCCCCTGCGGTCTGTGGTTCCGGCCGCAAATATCGATATACACCGATTCTTCGTCTGCTTCAGCCATTTCGTCTGCTACCGGGCACGAGATAATTTTCGTATACGCAGGGGCGCAGAATCAGGTTTTCTTGTTGCCCCTACACCTCGCAGCATCGCGATGGCGGAACGACAGTTGTGCGTAGCGTTTTAGCGTGTTTTAATAATTTTTTTAAAATAAAAAAGCGTTTGCGCACGTTTTCGTTATGATTTTCGGAACCCTAACGACGAAAGGAATCGATAGGCAGGTGAATTAATTCGATAGCGTGAAAAGTAAGGTTTCCAAACAATTACCAAGGAAAAAACAGGCCATAGGTCTAGTTTTAAAAGGGCGTCATTTCTTGGATTCTGAAGCACGGAAACATTCGTGTTTTTGAATCACGGCAGTGCATGGATTGAGCGAGCAAAGCGAGCGATTTCCACGTAAACAAAACCTCTTCAATGTGTGTCTCGCTTTGCTCTCGCAATCTTTCATCTCTCACCTACGTAGGAGATTACATCTGATTACATCTGGACATGTTTCTCCAAGTGAGGGATCATCAGAAAGTGAAGTGATAAGACGCCCATGGAAAAATCTGTACCGAGTAGGACGTAAAGAACAGTATTCCTAAAATAAGTAAAACAAGAAAACCCATATAAAGTAGATACTAACACAAATTACAAGTGATGCGTGGTTCTGAGGAAATGTTTGCGGCGCTGTGTCCTTCCTTTCTCCGGAGTGAGAGGTTCCGGTGCGAGAGGTCCTGGGTTCAAATCTCGGACGGGCCCCATTGTCCTTCCTTTGTCCGGGGGGGGGGGGGGGGAGGAGGTGTTTTGGTAGCAGGGAACCAAATTCTATTCCGAATTAAACACTGGCAGTATTTCATTTTTGTATCACTGTCAGTTTGCTGCGCTCAATTGATCATAGCCTGATACATAAGTCTGAATTGGCCTTTTAAACTTAATCTCAGACAAAAAAACCGATGGTTACGGCCCAAGTTGACAACAAAACCAGTGATTCCTTGAATTTCGGTCTGTCTAAGACAGGAACTAGCATTCCCGTGTGGTACTATCACCCATAGAAAGTCTTCAGGATCTGGCAATATCTAGCGCTTGCTAGCATCTAGCGAAAGAATGCACAATGAAAGTTCTTTTAACGAAACAAAAAGCCACGACCTCCTTCATTATTGAGTGCCAGTTTGTAAAGTCCTCGTACATTGGGGAGCAATCTGTAGACGTTGACAATATAAACTATTATCGTACGTTTTTTCTCGGTGATAGTACGCTGTATTCTATTACATTGGTGAGCTGTGACGCTAATTTAATTTTGCATCGCCGAGCTGCGACGGTAATTTAATTTTGCATCGCCGAGCTGCAGCGGTTATTTAATTTTGCATCGCCGAGCGACGAAGCTAATTTAATTTTGTATCGCCGAGCTGTGGCGGTAATTTAATTTTGCATCGCCGAGCTACAACGCTAATTTAATTCTGTATCGCTAAAGTAGACTTATGACGTAAAGTGCGATACGATACTGCTCACTTTGAGCACTGTAAAAGTCGGGATAATTGAATCTTTTTCTTGTTCCATCTCGAACTCACCTTCATTTATCTTGAACTCGACTCGACTGACAAATGGACTGTCTCCATCTCGTAGCGTTGACGAAGGTCGAGAGAATTCGAGAAAAAGGTAAGATGCGTTATCCAGTAATTTTCGAATATTTGGTGTACTGTGTAACAATGTTGTAATTCTCGCTTTGTAATCCAGCGTTTGCACAAGGCCGTGAGGGAGAGAAGGAACAGGTTTCAGCTGGCTTGTCAGTGTAAGAACAATGTTGACCTGGTGTTCATAGCCACTGTAAAGAATATCTACTAAATCCCCATAAGGGTAAGGACCCATCAAGTTTTTGCCATTGAAAGTAGTGATATCAGTAGTGACCCGACCAAGTTTGTGGTCCGAACCGTGAACACTCAAGCTTAACTGACAACACCGAGGTGTCAGTTAAGATTGAGTGTTCAGGGTTGGGATGGAAAAGTTGGTGGCAGCCATTCTGGCTCTGATATCACTACTTTCAATGGCAAAAACTTGATGGGTCCTTACCCTTATGGGGTTTTTGTATGATATCACCCCTTTTGTTTGTTTTATGGTTTTGCTTTAGTGTAAGTATTGGTTGTGAGCTCTTTATGAAAATATAATTGTAAATCGTTTCTTGAACAGCCTGAAGAAAATCGTAACATTGGTATAATTGATGGTCGACGATTGATGATATTTCCAATAAAGTGGCCGTTGCATTCATTTGATTGTAAAATACTTGAACACGATTAAGTTAGTTTCGTTTAGTTTAGGTTTATCTAGATTATTTTTCTGTTTTTTTTTTTAATTCATGGAGCGGTAACCCTGAACTGGGTTTCTTCCCCATAAACAGTTTAGTAGACGATGATATTATACTTTCTTTGTTGCCAAAACATCTTAACCTGATAATTTCTGCTGTGCAGCCGCCTGCTTGCATACCCCTGCTGTGCATCACGTGGCAGTCCTCCCTAATAAAAGTGACAGCAGGCACGCTATCGGCATTCATTTTCCTCCAGGGTACGTGTCGTCTACGACTCCACGTCGCCCTGTTCCCCATCTTTCGTCCGGTTCAAGAGTCTCTTTGCCAGCATATGGCTTACCTCACCGTCAACTGCCGAAGTCCGTACGCAAGCATTCAATGTCGACCCTCTCCGACGCTCATCATCGTTCCGCTGGCTGCATCCGCACCCAGGAGATCCCTCGACTTTCGGACGGAAACACGCCCGAGTTGCCGAACGGCTTACCATCACCGGCATTTGCCGAAGTCTGTACGCAAGCTGCCGACGTCAACCCTCTCGGATGCTCATCGCCGTTCCAGCTGGCTGTACCCGCAACTACGGTATCCATTCAGCTTTGACTTTCGGACGGAAAATACTCCCTCTACCGGCCTCCGCCCTTCCCGCCGTCACGCCTCGACGGAGCTCTAGCTCTTTCGGTCAGTTCCCGTACCAGATTCCCGGATGTACTGCGTTGCAGGCAACCCGTCTTACTCTTGTTTTGATTTCGATTGTTTCCAACAACGATCGAACTTGCTACCGTGCTTTGTATCACCTAAGACCCAAGTTGGAAGCCATCTACAATCCTGCCGCTTGTCTCGACCATGGCTCACCCCGAGTATCAAGTGATATTCAAGTCAACAGTTGCTGTCCACTGCTGCTCGTCTCACTCGTGGCTGAATCCCACGTTTTGAGTGAAGAACCAAGTTGGATGCCATCGACACTCCCGCCGCTTGTGTCTACCACAAGCCAACAGTTGCTGTCCATTGCTGCTCGTCACACTCGTGGCTAAATCCTACGTTTTGAGTGAAGAACCAAGACGGAAGCCGTCTACACCTTTTGCTGCTTGTCTCGACTGTGGCTGACCCCACGTCTCGAGTGGAATCAAGTCACCTGTTGCTGTCAACTGCTGCTCGTCTCACTCGTGGCTAGAATCCACGTTTGAGTGAACAAGACGGACGCCGTTTGCACCTCTTGCTGCTTGTTTCGACCGTGGCTGACCCCACGTTTCGAGTGAAAATCAACTCACCTGTTGCTGTCTACTGCTGCTCGTCTCACTCGTGGCTAGAACCCACGTTTGAGTGAACCAAGATGGACGCTGTTTGCACCTCTTGCTGCTTGTCTCGACCGTGGCTGACCCCACGTGTCAAGTGAAAATCAAGTCACCTGTTGCTGTCTACTGCTGCTCGTCTCACTCGTGGCTAGAACCCACGTTTGAGTGGACCAAGATGGACGTCGTTTGCACCTCTTGCTGCTTGTCTCGACCGTGGCTAACTCCACGTCTCGAGCGGAAATCAAAACAACAGTTGCTGCCCACTGCTGCCCGCCCACACTGCTGCTCGTCTCATTCGTGGCTTAAAACACACGCTTTGAGTGAAGAGTCAAGTTGGAAGCCATCTGCATTCCCTACCACTCGTCTCGTCCATGGCTGATCCCACGTCTAAAGCGAAATTCAAGTCACCAGCTATCCAAACTTCTGCTCGTCTCAGCGTGGCTTAAAAATATTTAAAAAAAAACAAACAAAAAAACACGTTCTGAGTGAAGAATCAGGTTTTTAGACGTCTCGATCCCTGCTGCCTCCTTCATCCAAGCGCCGCCTACAAGTGTCGACGTCGTCTCAGACTCTCCCTTGCAACCGGTCAGCGCACCCCACCAGCCGAACCAATGGATCTGTCGGACCTGCAAGCTGACTTTCAACGGGCGAAAGTCATCTACCGTGAAACCAAGAAATCTCTTCATCGGGCCACGGCAGCTTCCCGCTCGCCTGCCCGCAGCTCTCCTTTGGACCTGTCGTCCAATTCTTCCAGGAAAGGCTGTAGCGTCTCCCGTAGCGAAGTTCGTGACATCGTTCAAGAAACAGTCCGAAAGATGCAAGACAATCCCATGCCGCCCCCTCTTGAACTTCCTCTGCCCGACATGGCCGGACGCAAGATTGGATCACCTCGATCTCCAGCCATGGCTCCTGCGAACAAGGCTCAATGGCTCCCATTGCCACACAAAAGAAGTGCAAGTTGACTTCGCCCTCTCGTCCGGAAATCTCTCCTGTAGCCGACCCCTCGGCTACTGTCGGAATCCCACCATCTGTCATTCCACTTTCGTCCGCCTGAAGGATCCACTTTCCGGACGATGCCGCCGACGACCAGTCTCTTCCGCTGGCTTCGTTTCTGTAAACTGTTGAAGAAACCGTGCACGACTGCTTCCTCTTCAAGCCCTCTCAGTCATCTGACGCTCGTGATCAACCGTGGACTGAAAACTGGTTTCGGCTTTGCCCTCAGAGACAACGTTAAACCTTGCAACCTTTTGGGACAATCCACCACGCTGTTAACCTGCCTCCTTCGGAATGAAGACTCCCTGCTCGGCAAGGGCGACCCCCTCGTCCTCAACAAGGAACCACCACCTCTTCACCCAGGCCGTGAAAGCAGCTTCTTCCGCCCGCTGGGCGATGGCGCCACGAACCCGAACAATTTCGCAACTTACCCGGAATGCGAATTCTTAGGCTGTGAAGTGAAGATGGACTTCGGCACCGCTCTCACGATCCCTAAGAAAGCTGACATCCCAACTTCCAATGCAAGCGCTCCTTTCATCCACTCCACTTTCGGCCGGTAGAAGAATACGTTGCCCGAACAACTCGGCCGACAATCCAACTCTACCGCTCGCAGCACTATTAAAAACTGTCGACGAGTCGGTTCCAGACTACTTCTTATCAAACCTTCACAATCTGCTTATGCTCTCACCATTAATCAAGGCGTCAAAACCGGATTCGGCTTCGCCCTACGGATCAAGATTTCCAAACCACCGGCCATGAAAACAGCTTCTTTCGTCTGTTTGGAAATGGCACAACCAATCCACACCACTTCGACACTTACTCCGAATGTGAATTACACCACGGTGAGGCACGATGGGTTTCGGCACCACTCTCTCCATTAAGAAAGCTAACGCTCCGACTTTTGTTCTTACGAAAACGACTAATTTCCTCGGCTGGGCCTCCGAGCCGCCTCGCAAGCCGACGTCCTCAACACGACACTCAAGGCCTAATGAAATTTTTATTTTTTCTTCTGCGGACGTGAGCGCAGAAGATATACGGAATCTTTCAACCCTTTTCCGCACCTCTTTCTGAAAGCAAGCTTTGCAACCAATCTCTCTCTGAATTGGGCAACCAGGGCCCGATTTAACAACACCCTCCTCCTTTGGAAAATTGCCTTTTCGTCTGCCAACAACTTGAATGTCTCCACGCGGCACCATCTCCACAACTAACCCACCCACGAGTCGGACATCTCATTCCGAAGCCTCATCCCATCCCTTGCCCCGCTCTTGGACATCAAAATCAAACAACCTTTTCAGAAGTACAGGCAATCAAACCTCGTGCCCTTCGCCAGATGACTGAAACAAAGCTACGGCCACAGCGCCACCAACCCGTCCAAAAGTTAACTCCTACTTTCAGTCATGAAACCTTTCGGCACGATCCCCCTCGCTCCCACTCCGGCCAACGCAACCAGCAAGAGAGAACTGCAACTCCTGACCACTGCAGCTCCTCTCCTGCCCTCCAGCCGGCGCATGCCTTCGCCTCTTCTTCCCAACTTGACACCGTCCGAAAGTTAAGTCCTTCTTTCAGCCGAGAAACCAAAGCCATTTCGGTCCAATCCCCCTCGCTCCTGCTCCAGTCAACGCAACCAGCAGGAACGATCCACAACTCATGTCTGCCGCAGCCGCCACTTGTCACCAGGACTCAGGAGCTCTTTTCATTGAAATCACGACGCCTCCCACCTCTCCTGCCTTCCAGTCAGCGCAAGACTCCGCCTCTTCTTCCCAGCTTGACTGAAACTAAACACGGAAATTCTATCCGTCATTAAACACGGCTTTCGGCCGACTCTCTTGAATCATCCATCGCTAACATCCTTTCACCCGTGAAAGCTCTCTTCTCCAACCGACGCAAGCACTTTCGTTTGAAGTCTCGGAGCTCCTCCAGAAAGATGCAATCATGATCTACCGCAAACCAGGACCATCCCTTCGGCCGACGGTGCCCTTCACTCACCCAATCCCTTCGGCCATTTGGCTCCAAGGAAAACCCAACGCCTCGACCTTAATCTAACACATGGCCTCCTTCGGACTTTCCGAAGACCACCGCAACTCTGCTTACCCCGCTCGCCGAGTAGAATTAACTGACTACTAGTCGTATAACGACCGCCCGGACCCTTCCATTGTCCAACTCTTCATTTAAAAAAGCCGACGAGAAGAAGAAACCAACTTTTCTTCTCCTCACTGACCCGCAATCTAACGTAATGGAACCACACAAGAGTTAATTGACCCACATGGTAACTTGTAACATTCAGGACAATCTCCACATCATTAACACACAAAGCCTTCTGACCGAAGAAATCTTCACTCCATCCACCTCACACAACCCGACGTAAATGATGTGAATGTAAATGGGCTACACTGACTGGGACCCCACTTTTTTGCAGCCTTGCAGTAGTCAATCCCCCATAAGTACTCAGAACGAATCAGAAGCAAGCCAACCACGATGGAAGCACACCAACCGGTGTACAGGGCAAGTGACCAAACTTCGCGGTTCATCACCTGTTCTGAACAAAGTGTGAAGTTTTCAACAACTTTTTGGGGGACAGCCTGCATGCATCCCAGGGCGCCCGTCAGGATGGTGCCCGCCACCAAACTTTGACGAGGTCTGCTGATCATGCTAAATTATCAGGTTAAGATGTTTTGGCAACAGAGAAAGAACATTTTGCCGGCCCCCAGCCAGGCCGGCTAAAAATGGTTTCTTTGTGCCTAAAACATACTTAACCTACTCCCGCCCTGCCTCCCCTCTCGAGTCACTGCCTGACAGATTTAGAGTAAAATGAATGCCGATAACGTGCACACTGTCGCTTTTATAACGGAGGACTGCCACGCGCATGCGCAGCAGGGGTATGCAAGCAGGCGGGTGCAAAGCAGAAGAAACCTCCAGGGGAACATCACATTCGAGGAATGTAATGCTAAATTATCAGGTTAAGTATTTTTAGGCACAAAGAAACCATTTTTAGCCGGCCTGGCTGGGGGCCGGCAAAATAATCTTTATTTATTTTAGATAAGTTACAATTACAATGTATCACTTAGATTTAATTGTGAAACGGAAACATTAAGTTACCCGAGTCAGCATTGTTACTCGGCTATGGAGGACAATTTTAAACTCCAGTTTTAAACTGCTACGAAGGTCGTGGGAGAGGATGGAGGTAAATGATCCTGTCGTATACACTATCTCATGGAAATTTTGGGTAGCGTCCAGGACGGCTGTTGTAGCCTTACAGTGGATTCGTGGCCATGATGGGAATCGCGGCAATGAAGAGGCAGACGGGTTGGCGCGCGAGGCTCTCTGTGGTGAATGTGAGGAGCTGGTTCCCATGTTGGCTGCCCGCATGCGGCGGCAAGCCGTCCGTCTATGGACTGGATGGTCATGGCAAAGGATGTGGGACTCTGTCGCTGTTGGTAGAGAGTTTTATGCAATCCATCCTGAATGTAGTTACAAGTCAAATATAAATAAACTCGATGCTGGTGATGCTAAGGTTCTGTCGAGGTTGCGCATTGGATTTATGCTTCTGTGTGCACACAAGTTCCGATACGGGTGGGTGGGATCTCCGCTCTGCCCTGAGTGTCTAGTTGACGAATCACCGGAGCATGTCCTCCTTTTGTGCCGAAAATTTGTGAGGGAGAGGCAGCGTCTTGCCCCGTGGACAAGGGTCCTCCCACGGTATTCGGATCTCTTGTCTCATTCGCAAGGCCCAAATCCGGTTTCCAGGTTGCGTGCGATTGCTGCCTTCTGTGCTGAGTGTAAGGTTACGGTTTAGCCCCCCTCCCCCCCCTTTGTAAAGTTTTAGATTGTTGGTGACCATGTGCGACTGCAAGTATACAGTGGGTGGAGGCGGTGATGGTCCGTGAGGAGTTGTGATTGTTAAGTGCGCCGTGTTGTCTGGTTGGTGGCGGGATAATAGCCCATTTTGCCCATCGGTACTTTCCCTTGATGGGAGAGAGATGATGGGCGTACTGTGTTTGTGCTTCAGGGTGTGGTGTTGATGGTGTTCTGCGGTATGTGTCATCAGCCATTTGCCCATTGGAACTTTCCCTAAATGGGAAAGAGAGAGTGGGCATATCCAATGTTCCAGTGTTCAGGTTGGTGTTTTCGTATGATTTGTCTGCGGATACGGTGCCTTTGTAAGGGTGATGTACGTTATGTAAAGCATGTTTTTTCATTGGGGCGTTCAACGTTCGGTTATGGCCTCAAATAAAATACAGGAAAGGAAAGGACAATTATTTTGATAACATATGACGTGTTTCCAACGTTCACGAAAATAGCATTACAAATAGTTACAATCTTTGGATTTAAAACAACCTAAAATGTCAAACCTAAAAGGCACCAATTGGAGTCAAACGTAAACTGAATGTTAAATTCAAGCATTTCTGTCTCAGAAATTATTTTATCTGAGTGGAATTAGCTTGTAATAAGCAGTTGTGGTAGCTGGCATAAAACCAACGATGTTGAGGTACCTTTTTCGCATTGAAATCCTTTATGCACAGCTCTGAAACAGGACTTCTGTTGACTAATTGGTAAACCCCGTCGAACTATACAATTTTCAAAGCTTTCTGTCGCATTAAAATTTAGCATTCAATACCAGATAACACCTGTGTAATTCTCGGGTAAGAGAATCAGTAGCTAGCTTTCGCCCAAACACTGGGGTGAAAGCGTCAAAGGGGTTTTGCGAGCGTTAACCGTACCCGGTCATCTTCCCGACGCAGTCCAAACATTGATAATGAACAACAACAATTGAAGAACGACAATCATACGGCAATAATCCAACTATCTGAACTTGATGGGCACAGTGCTAGCGCGCTTCTAGATGAAGAAGACTGCCAATATCTAGACACGCGCTAGTGTGTTGCCGCTAAGTAGACGTTTTATTGTTGTTGGAGCTTAATTGTCAGAGCGTAATTGTTAGAGTGTTATTGTTGTCAGATCACGGCTCGTGACCTTCGTCCAGTGGCTGCTGGTATTTTTCGGGAGGAATGGGATGCAGCTTGGGTTGCTTCCACAACGGGTAGGCAGCTCTTTGTCCTGCATCCCACTACGGCTACCCCGACTGGCCTGAACTGCCTCTCACGGCGGGACGCAGGCTTGGTGTCGCGGCTTCGTACAGGTCAAGCTCCCCTACAGGCTTACCTCTCCCATCTTGGGTGGGTCCAGTGACCATTGTGTGCGTGTGGGGGTGGTCCGGAAACTGTCCAGCATTTCCTCTTGGATTGTCCACGCCTGGTGTCTTAGCGCCGATTTTTGCTTGGGGGGGGGGGAGGGATCCATTGCGGCAGCTTCTAAGGGTCCCGCCGCATGTGGTGGCTGGCGGTGGGTACCTGGGTTGGGTCTTGGGGTTTTGCCGAGCTACACAGCTGTTTGACTCATGACTCTGGTTCATTTAGGTGTCCTACCCCGTTGATTCGGCACCCCTCTCGCATCCTGTCGGGTTTGCCTTAGTGAAGTCCGGGCAGGCCAGATATTTGATCGACATTGATGGGTTTTAATGTGTTACTGTGTTAGTGTTTAAGTGTTTAAGTAGTAACTAGGTTAGTTTGTAGCATGAGCGCATGGCTCGAAGGCCCTTTCTGCTCAATAAAGAAACTCAAACTCACTAGCATACCGTGTCTTTTAACTGAAACCAACTTATACGGGATTTCAGCATACTGGTGTAAATTCCCCATGCGGTAGAAATCTCTGCAAATCGTTTGAATCAGGTGTCTTTGGTCCAGTAACAAAGAAAACGTCAACACGAAAATGTGGGAACGTGTCTTCATGGAGAAAAAGTGTCCTCAATAACGTTGATTTGTGTTACTGGTGACTAGTAACTAGTCCTCAGGCTTCCATGTTAATTCTCATAGGGTATAACGACACGTGTACAGCTCATTAGGGAAAGTTGCCAGATCTAAATTTCGGCAGACAGGTAAAGCGTCATATGGGGAAGTGCCTTTTTCTAAAATGGGGGTTGCAGCTAGAAGCACGTGGCCCTGAAGTGGCTAATAAGTGCAAAATTATTGTTGTAACCATTGTTTGTTTTGTCATTCAACAGTAGATTATAACATGCTTAAGTGTTGCACGCTTATCGTTTCAGTACTTATATTGTCAGAATGCACTGTTTTTGCAAATAGGTGGTTCACTAAGAGACAGAATATCCTTATCATTTATTGCAAAGGTTTGGTCTTTTTTTTTTTTACGGTACACGAATCCAAACTGAATTATCTGCCCCACCACGATAAAAGGGGCAATTTTGCTGGAAAGAAGATTAGGAAACAAAATGCACATCGTCAGCACAGGTGGGAACGTGTTCTTTATAGAGAAAGTGTCCTCAACAACGTGACGCGGACATTTTATTTTATGTAGACTTACTGTTCTTGCAGTCTCGTGTAAGTGACGAGTTGATTAGTTTTAGTAATCTTCGTCTGCCACCAGAATATTAGAACTGTAGGAACATTTACCATTCCGTGAGTTTGTAGTATGTGTTCATAATGATTAACGTTTACCTCGGGAGAGCCAAGTGAAGGGGGATGCGCTGATTGAGTGAGCGAAGCGAACAAAAATAAGCGTTTGTTAGCCAGTGCGCTCAAAAATCGGATTAAATACACTTGAGATGCGAAACATGGGCATACAATACGCCAAACCATGTCCATTTGGCTGGTGTAACGGCTAATTGGGCAATAGCAAACGTAAGAATTATGAATTAGAAAATTCCAGACAAAAAAGGTAGAGGTCACTATCAGACAGTGGAATTCTTTGTATTCACAGGCCTATGAAAGTTGTGATATCCACCCAAAACCAAAACTGGTATAAGAGCAGCTGCCAAGTTTACAAAAATGGTCGGCCTTTCAAAGTAGTGATATCATTCAACCAGGGAAAGGCCGCCAAGGTTAACCCTATTAGCCAAGTTAATCGCACCGAATAATACTTTGGACGTTAAATGAAAACTTGAAGATTGCTACCGCTAGTAGCAATCTTCTAGTTTTCATTTAACCTTCGAACTATTAGTAGGTGCGATTAACTTGGCTAATAGGATTAACCTTGGCGGCCTTTCCCAGGTTGAATGATATCACTACTTTGAAATGCCGACCCTTTTTGTAAACATGGCGGCTTCTCTTACCAGTTTTGATTTTGGGTGGATTATAATAACATCGCATCGATGTGTGTAATCAGTTAACGGCCAATTTAAATTCAGCGTTGATACCAAGCATGATCCCGACATGTCAAGCGATTTGAAAGATATCACCTGGACAGAGAAACTAAAAGTTTTTAAAGTCGTATTGTGCATAACAAGTTTGATCCCGACATGACAAGTGGTTTGAAAGAAATCGCCTGTTAGTAATGAAGCTCAAGACAAAGCATAACGTGGATCGGTACTTAGGTTTGTGCTTATGCAAACATCAATTAAACTACACGATGGGTGGATCGACAGAATTATAGTAAGTGCACTGCAAACGGCTACTTTTATCAATTTTTTTTTTTTTACATTTTCCAGCATAACAATTCTCTATTTAAGCTCTTATAGTTAGGTCTTCGGTTAGTAGTAGAAGGTCACCAGTATTTTCTTTTTCACTGTGTTTGTCCTGCGATTTGCAGTATTTAAAATTCATCCAATCTCCTAATTCGTCAAACGCATGAAGAACCTACAAAAAAAAAAATTAAAACTTCTGTGAAATCCCAGCTTGGACTTTGTAGTAGCATTTATAAGTTTGAAGCCATGTATACAGCTCTTCATACTCATTATTGGCCAATGGTTAGTTTAAGGTTGCAAAGAATACCAAACTAACTTGACCGAAAGTTAAGTTTGTAAATTCATTGTGGATGTCAATTTGCCAGCGGGGGGGGGGGGGGGGGGGGGTTGAAGTTAACGGACGAAAGGAGTGGGAGGCGGTTGGGTGGAGGAGACAAATGCGAGGGTTTATTTTTTGGCAGAAGTAATGTCGTCGAAATGTTGTAAAAACTGATATGTTACAATTGGAAAAGATTTATTCGTTCTTAAAAGAAATGATCTAGCCTAAATTCTTCCTAGTTCATAGCAGCACTTCCAAATAATATAAAACATCTTTGGCAAAGCAGATATAACTTGCTATCTGAATTTGGGGATTGCATGAAGTAAAAAAAAATTGAACAATAAAAGGGAGTGGCTGTAAATTGGTTATTGAAATCCGTCCTAGTAGTCAGTGAGTAACGTAATTTTAGTGTTTAGCGAGTTGGAATAATGAATGAGTTACTTTCAGTTGAACATTGCTTACCTTATCCAGCATATTTCTAGTGTGTTCAGCCGAAAGACATATTCTTATGCGAGCTTTTCCGTAAGGAACTATAGGAAATCCAACTACAACTACAGCTATACCTCTCTTTTGAAAAGCCTGATGGATGTATCTGTAATAACAGTTTTGAAAACACAAATTATTAGTAGATCTTAAATACAAGTTACTTGGACCTATGAAAGTGCCTACTAGCTATTTTTCTTTACATACAAAAAAAAACTTTTGATACGGTACAGCATAAAACCCCTTCTTAAAATATAGTATGCAGTTGGCATACTGATACAGTACTACGAGTTATATTTGAAAGAAAGAATTCAACTGATTAAGAGTCTCAAGCACTTGTAGTAGCCTTAAAACGTTAAACATGGAGTTCCCCAGTGCTAAATATTGGGACCAATTCTAATCTTACTATGCATTAATGATTTTTGTAATAACAATTTTAATGGTTTATTTTTTGCATTTGATACTGCTTTGCTGTCACAATTGACTCAGTACGGATGTCCTTGCAAAATCTAAATAGTGATCTGAGTGGCATTAAAACTGGTTTGATCACAACAGAATGATTTCGTGAAGTTAGTGTCAACAGCACATCGTGCATGGTTTTCTCTATTTCTCGTAAATACTGACATATGAGTATTATGTAGTATCACTTTAAATCAAGTGACAAACAAAATACAGATTTAATACAAATCTATCTGTAGAACTACTACAAACAAAAGACCGCAGATGGCACAAAATAATTAGGGTCTTCAAAGGTAAATACCTATGCTTAGTATTTTAACCAGCACTGAAGGTGAACACATCATTCTGACTACGTAGTAAAGAAATTAAGAAGGGTCTTGAACATATTGTATTACTTAAGTAAGCTTAATGTAGGCAAAACCATGGTCGACATGCTATGCATGGTATACATAGTGAATAGTGCACTGCTATACGGCATCGCATGCTGGGGAAGCATGAGTTTCACCAATTTGTAACCTTTGCTAACAGTGAAAAATCTATTGTTAAAACTCTTTTTACGCTGAAAACAAAGTACATGTTTTAAATCACAAGACCCTTTAATCTGTATAATGAGTTCAGTTAACCCGGGAGAGGGGCCAATAAATTGATCCACCATTTTTTTGTTTTGTTTATGTACACCAGCAGGAACTAAATAAAAAACAAGGTTTCTGTTTTGTGCCTTTGCGAGATGGATGAGGAGGAAAAGGGAAGAACTTCCGACGAAATGTAAAGACAAGAATTGTTCGAATTGCACCAACGATTGCTATGACTGTACGTTACATCTTACGAAAGTAAGGCAAAACAATCTAATTTTTTTTGTTTACAAAGATTTAAACCTAATTTGGTTCCATGTTGTACTATTTAGCTTTTTTTTCTTGATACCAAATTGTCTGGGACCGAATTGTCGCGAGCCTGAATTGTATAGCCCCCGCAAAACTGCAACTACAACTGCACCAACCGTCGTAAGAGTGACATTTTTAGCACCTATTTAATAATCTAAAACCTATTCAACCTGGTTTGACCAAAAAATAGTTACGACCTATCATTCCACGTTAGGCTGCATGGGGTCGCGACCCAAAATGGGGGATGGAACCTGGGTGTGTTTCTAAACTTGAGGGAAAAGTTAGACGGATTCCTCCAAGCAATGCCACACAACGTCATCAAAACCTATTAGTTTAGAAACGGTGATGCCTCACGCAGCAATCAGTTTTGTCTCACTCAGCAATCAGTTTAGAAACAGTGCTGTCTCACTCGTCGTTCTCAAGAGTAGAAAAATTAGCAATAATCGATGCCACATCTATTTTCAGCATGAGAAATGTTAGTGACAACAAGCAGACGCTTATTAATCTCTATTTCATTGGATTTTGTTTCTAAATACAGACATTATCAATATTTCACTTCCCTAACACAACTTTTCATCTATACCCGGTGTTGGCAGCCATGTTGGATCAGCATGTGACCAGGAAGAGAGCGAGAAAAACCCCTCTTCACTTGGTTCAGCAACATCTCAGCTCCATGACATCACGCTTATGCCAAGTGGGAGGAGTTTGGATCAGTCGCCTCGAGTTAAGAAACAGTTTTTCTCACTTCCCTCTAGTTTAGAAACACCCAATGCGGTAATATCATCACGAACACTATGATGCTATGGGCGTTGGGCTTTCCTTTATGTCACTCTAGGTGAAATGGTATTGATGGATACCGGTGTTTCCCCTGGTAACAAGAACATATACTTACAGTTTTGCAAAATTATACAGCATGACAACAACGACGGGAGAATGATCAGAGCCTATCAAACTGAAGCCCATTTGTGTCATCTTCTTACGAAAATAAATTGTATTTTCAGCCAGTTGTGTCAGTCGAGTAATCCCTAAAAAAGGAATACATTTAAAAGATTAAACTGTGTTATAATTAATTTGTGGAGGTTGCTGTGTAAGAATTGATTGATGTGGCGATATGAAGCATAATTCCGTGATAATAAAAATGAATGTTCGTTTTTTAAAATTGCAAACAGAAAAAAAAATCGACACGCTGCTTTGTACACAGTGAAGTGAAATAAATTGGAAGTGACAGTTTGCCGTATTTTATACATTTTTCTGTTTCTATGTGTTTTTAGTTCCTAGATTATAATTTATTGTTTAATTGTGCTGCAAATTACACGAGTGTCAACTTGTTTCTCTATACACTTCCTCGCATTTCGTCATTTTCGATTCAAAGTGTAGGGTAAACAATATTACTTAGGCACGGTACTGGAATGAAAAACTACAACTACACTAAATAAAAAAATAATAAATAAAAAAACACTAAAAAATATAAATTAATAAAATCATCAGCAAAATAACGTAAGTTGGCTACAGAAACAATTTAAGTTAAAACTAGGCTTTGTGGCCTCCAGGTCACTCAAAGTTAGGGGTAAACAGCCAAGAAGACGTGGGTTTCTTTTCCTTACAGTAGTGAAGCACCTGCAGCAGTTTGCTGAATTAAACACTAAATCAGTGCATTAAATCAGTTAGTTCTTCAATCTTTGTTCTTCGTTTACCGTTCATAACACTAAGATAACTAAAACTTACCATTCGTAGTACCATCTTCCCCCATAATAATTTTCATTGATGAAATTATTTGAGCTGCAACCGGTGGAGACATAGAGTTACCATAACAATAGCTGTGTGATGTTTGCTTCAGGTAGTTGATCAATGTCTGTTAAAACAAAATAAAATAATGAAAACAGTACAATAGTGCTATGTGTAAGCAGTAAATTTTTCAAGAAACTGCACTTTGTGAGGATAACACAATCTTCTGTGTACTTCATGTCCACACCCATGAGAAACTTTTAGGAAGGGATGCCACCTGAAACACTCACAAAAAACAACATAGCGTCCATTATTGTTTTTAAAATGGCCGCTAGACAATAGAAAAATTCAAAATCGTACTAACGTATGTAAGTTTGGTGTCAGTTGCTAGGTTTTAAGGTCTGCCGAATTCAAAAAAAAATGCTCTAGAAAGGTGCCAGAACTCCACACGACAAGATATCCAAGATAACGGCCAAAATGGTGGCTAAATCAAGTGTTTTTCATAATTTTAAAATATACTTTTAGAGTGGGGCAGATTTTAATTATTCCTCAAAAAAATAAGTTCGTTTGCATTGACTAGTAATTAGCGAAAACACTAGCTCAAATCCGTAGTGTAAGTGTTAGTAATTAGGGGCAAAGCTGCGGTTGTTTCTCTATGCTATAGCACTGCATTTTTCTTCATTTCATCTTAAGTTACATCTTTAAAGTGATGAGGTAGCAGTTCTAATTAAAATAAATGGAAGTACTTATTCATAGATATCAGGTGGAGATATTTATTTTTCAACATGGATAATTAAGACAAGAAATACTATCGATAATCAAACATGGCTTTCGTCCGACGTTCTTGACTCAACCACCTTTAAAGACGTCCCCTCCTTGGAACCTCCCCCCCCCCCCCCCGGTATTTGGAAGCCCTTTCATTCGAAGTCCGGGAACTCCTGCGAAGGGAGGCCATCAAGGAACGCCACACACCGGGTTCAGGCTTTTACAGTTCAATCTTCACCCGGCCAAAAAAGTCAGGAGGCTCCCGTCTAATCTTCAACATGAAACCTCCAACAAGTACATTCACAACCAACATTTCAAGATGGAAGCACTAGAAACCATCCGCCTTTCGTTTCAACAAAACGACTGGACAGTCACGATCAACCTGGAAGATGCCTACCTTCGGCCTGAATGCAGCACCAAGAATATTCACGATGGTACTAAAACCAATTCTGGCACATCTCCACCAACACCAAATACAAGCCAGTGCCTACCTGCACGATTGGGCTCTGAACAATCCAGAACTGGACAGAGACAAGACCATCTACCTGTTAAACAAACTGGGGCTCGGTGTGAACCATGCAAAATCCCGCCTTTTGCCAGCTCAAAGTTTCACATTCCTCGGGGCCTCTTTCAATCTACAATCAGCCCGAGTCTGTCCCTCTCCGGACCGCATAGAATATCTCCTCCTTCACATCCGACTCTTTCGCAAGCAATCAAGTTGCCCCCCCCCCCCCCGGGATTTAAACTCCCTCATCGGGAAAATGGATGCATCCAAAACAAGGTAATCCAGATTCAAGCCGACAACACGACAGCCCTGGCCTAATCCGAAAGGAAGGAGAAACGAAATCGAGATCTCTACACTACCTAACCTCTGAGATCTTCAATTTGTGCATCCCAAACAACATCACCCTACTGCCCTTACACATCCCAGGCAACAGGTTTGTGATTGCAGACTCTCTATCTCGCCGGAAACCACAAGCAGGCGAATGGTGCCTCAAGAAATCCATCTGCGAAATTCTCAACATCTGGGGCACACCGATGCTGGACCTATTCGCCACGAAGCACAATGCCAGACTTCCCCACTCCATCAGCCCGATCCCGGACGAAGCAGCAGTAGCAGTAGACGCCCTGACGTTCCCCTGGCACAACCTGTTTGCTTACCTCTTGCCACCTTTCAAACTACTTCCACAAGTCCTTCGGAAAATAGAAAGCCAGAGCCTGTTTCTCCTAATAGACCCCTCTCTGGCCATCAGCAGCATGGTTTCCACTATGCCTAGTAGTCGACACTCAAAGAAGTCTACCCCTTCAACCAGATCTTCTGTCACAACAGAAAGGATCAAAACTGCTCCCAACCCTTGCAAAACTCAACTTACACGGGTGGCTACTATCGTCAAACTCCTCAGGAAGGCTGGAATACATCAAGAAGAAGCAGAACGCATCGCCTCAAAGGCAACCACAGACTCTACCAACCGCATGTACGACAGTCACTGGTCAAAATGGATTCATTGGTGTATCACGAAACATACAAATCCAATCGACCCCTCTTTACCCGACCTCCTAAAATTCTTCTCAGATCTATTCAACATCGACAAGCTGAAAGGGTCGACTATCCTCGTCTATCACTCAGCCGTAAACTCAGTCCTCAAAGCCGCCAACAGGACCAAACTACACGACGACTATCGCATCTAAGCATTACTACGATCCTTCGAAAATGAACGCCCCACAACCAGACGAACCGTAACCGACTGGGACCTATCCCTTGTCCTGCAATTTCTAATGGAAGAACCATACGAACCCATGCAAGACAGCTCTCTTCATCTCATTACCAGCAAAACTGTCTTTCTCGTGACCCTGGCAGCCAGCCTAAGATGTTCAGAAATACAGGCTCTCTCTGCAGACCCAGCATACTGCATTTTCGACCCTAACTTCTCCTCTGTCACACTACACCCAAGAGCATCCTTCAGAGCAAAAACACAAAAACCATCGGAACCATCTAAACCAATCACGGTCCCTGCCCTTTGCAACCTCGTAGGCAACGAACCCGAACGCTTTCTCTGCCCAGATAGGGCACTACGCTTCTACCTAGCCCGAACACACCATGAAGACATACGTAGAGGCAGAAACCAACTCTTTCTCCTCATCGACCTCCAGAACGGCAAAACCTCAGCCACTATGGTGTCACGCTGGATAAGGAAAACAATCGAAGCAGCTTACGATAAACAAAACATGAGTAAGAGCATGAGGGTGACGGCACATGAGGTAAGAGCAATCTCCACGTCATGGGCCAACCACAACGGCACCCCGATCGAAGAAATCCTAGCAGCAGTATCTTGGCGTCACCAATCAACCTTCACCTCCCACTACCTAAGGGATATGTCAAGATAAGAATCCGGACTACACCGGCTGGGACCAATCGTCGCAGCCAGGACTGTGGTCAAGCCCCCTTAAGCACTCAGAACGAAGCAGAAGCAAGTCATCCATGAAGGAAGCAAGCCATCCAGATGGAAGCAAGACCCACAAACGGTCCTTTTCAGGGCCACCAATCCTTACGAAAGAGATGCAAGTTCCTGTTTACACTGTTCTGAATAAAGTGCAATTTTTTCTCTTCCAGATTAAAAAAATTATGGGGGACTAGCCTGCTTTCATCCCGGGGCGCCCGCCACCAATTTTGACGAGATCAACTGATAATGCTAAAATTATCAGGATAATATGTTTTGGCAATAAAGAAAGAACATTTTGCTGGCCCCCAGCCAGGCTGGCTAAAAATGTTTTTTTTTTTTTTTGCCTAAAACATACTTAACCTAACTCTCGCCCTGCCTCTCCTCTCGAGTCACCGCCTGACATATTGAAAGTAAAATGAATGCCGAAAGCGTCCACGCTCTCGTTTTTATAAGGGAGGACTGTGCCGAGCATGCACAGTGGGATATGCAAGCAGGCGTCTGCACACCGGAAGAAACCTCAAGGAAAACATCACGTTTGGGAAATGTAATGATAAAATTATCAGGTTAAGTATGTTTTAGGCAAAAAGAAGCCATTTTTAGCCGGCCTGGCTGGGGGCCGGCAAAATGTTCTTTTTTTGGCACATTTGTGAGTCAAATACCCTGTTCCCTCTTAAATAAATACCAAGATGCCACAGCAGTCTTGGATTCATACGAACGGTCAGATGAGAGATGACAACACAAGGTGTGGATTTCTTTCGTTCTACTTCTCAAATCAGTCAGCGCAAGTGAGGCCTTCATTATTCCAAACTTCTCGCAGCAAAATAAATGCAATAGTTTTCTGATGTTTTGTTCAAGTCTTTTTTCAAATTGTCCTCAGCAACAGTGACATTGCCATCAACTTCTTTAACAAGTCCAACAAGTTTACTTTGCAACAGTAGGTCGCTATATTAAAAAATTCCCTCCTGATAAAGAAGAGCCCACAAACATTACAAGAAAGACGAGATGTTTAATTTTCAGGAATTTGCTGCTTTCATTGTCACCTACAAAAGATACACATGATGCGCTAGCATGACGATTTTGGGATATGTATTCATGAAACGTACCGTTATAGATGACGAAGAAAAGGAGTAAATTGCAGAAAATTAAATATTTCGTCTTCCTCGTGCTGTTTGTAGGCTCTTTCTCGGTCAGGGAGTGAACTTTTAACAATCTTCACCAAATCATGTAATGGTTCCAATTTTGGGGGTATCCAGCACTGGACAATAGAAAAGGAGACTCTCAACTGTGTTCTGTGGTTTTGGACATCCTTAAACTCGAACCATAGGATACCGACAATCTATCAAGTTAATTAACAGTATATCGTTAGCAGTTTGTTTACTAAACAAACAATACTAAATATGTTTAACAATACTAAATATGTTTAGACAGATAAAATACAATAATTTTTCCATGTAATCTTATGACCTAGCTTAATGAGTAACCATAAGAAATAATGAGTTTTTAATACTTTCATAGTGAAATACTTCATCTCAACATTCAAAATCGTACCTTTGATCCAGCAATATATCCACCAGCTGCACCAAAACTTTTAGTAAATGTTCCCATCATGATGTCAACGTCCTTAGGGTTACAACCAAAGTAGTCTACAACTCCTTTTCCTTGAGGTCCAAGAGCACCAACGCTATGAGCTTCATCTAAATACAAATATGCTTTGTATGTCTTCTTGAGTTCAATCAGTTTTGGCAAGTTGATAATAGTTCCTTCCATGCTGTGAATGTAACAAATAATTATTGGATGATACAATCCTGTGACAACGCACAAGCTGTGAAAGACCAATCAAGCCTTTCGAGGTGCTTGATTGGTCTTTAGAGTAGCACTGTTGTTCATTATAAATCTCATATGACAATGTTTAAGTTAATTTCACAATCAGCGAGGTAGATTGAATCATAAAAAGTCATTGTGAAGAGGTGGTGTTAAAACATTTGCATATTGGTCACACCAACCTTACTCATTGCTTCCTTTTGAGAGGGTTATCCCCCTGAATGTCATTGGTGTCCTGGGCACTCAGGTCTGTCACATTCTTGTCGACTGTCACCACCTTGACGGTGTTCGTCGTCATTTCCATCTTTCACGAAGCATTGCGTGTCATTTGGGTGATGATTCTGTCCTCCTGTCCGGAGTTTTTAGATTTTTCAGGAGGTTCAGATTAACAATAAGATTTATATTTGGGGTTTGGTTAACGTCTCTCTAATGTGTGGTGCAGTGGCAACCCGGGCAACTGTGCCACAGATTAGAGAGACGTTAAGAAAGCTCCAAATGTAGATTTTATCGTATGTCTGTACCTCCTGATAAGATTGAAAAACCTCGGTCAGAATAATCACTCAATTGGCATGCAATGCTTCACGGAAGGTGCAAACTGCGACAAACACCATCAACGTTGTGACAATCGACAAGAACATGATGGGCCATGAGTGGCCAGTGACATCAATGACATTCAGGAGGGATAACCCCTTCAAAAGGAAGCAATGAGCAAGGTTGGTGTTAGTCCATTTGCATATTGGGTCACACCAACCTTACTCATTGCTTCCTTTTGAGAGGGTTATCCCCCCTGAATGTAATTGGTGTCCTGGCCACTCAGGTCTGTCACATTCTTGTCAATTGTCAACACACTTACGGTGTTCGTCGTCGTTTCCAAATATGCAAACAGGCTAACACCATCTCTTCACAGCGACTCTTTATGAATCAATCTTTCCCTTGCTGCTTGTGAAATTGACGAGATTTATAATGAATGACAGAAGCCACTGCACTGTGACTGAGGTTGGCGTTAATATCCGACCTGTCGACGTGCTATTAAACCTCAATCCCCCCTCTTAAAAATTACACCCAACTACCTAATGCTCGGCCAGAAATTATGGTTTTAATAATTTTAAAGAGAGCGGAAGTGAGCCATGCTCACTTTTTATGACGAACTCTTTCACTTATTGAACTCAATAGGAGTTGTCCGAGCAGTCATGCTAATATTATGACGAACTCTTTCACTTATTGAACTCAATAGGAGTTG
>JAHWFP010063069.1:40750-77101 GCA_023313725.1 Lithobius niger
ACTTATTGAACTCAATAGGAGTTGTCCAAGCAGTCGTACTAATATTACGCACAGAATGACATTTGAATACAAAAAAATTATCGTATTGTGATTACTTAGCCTCAAATGTTCAATAATGGAATTCCCTTTATTATTACGTTTTCATTGCAAACTAGTACAGTTTCTGTTATTGTTGTTACCATTTAACCACACTACTGCAACTCCTGTTCCTATTAATGCTACTAAAAAAAAGTAGAAGTTTACACCAGCTGCAGAAAGAATAGAATATATTACAAGTTTTGGGACAGCTGCCGTAAACTATTAATTCTGAACAGTTATATCAAAATTTTACTTGTTACATTTTGCACCAACCAGCATATTTCAAGCATCGCATTCTTGTTATGAATTATTTCCTATACACTGGAAAAAACTATGCTACTTGTGCAAATAACTGTTATGCACCGTTAAATAAATCTTCTAACAACATAGCTAAATATTTTACCTGTAGATGCCTTCTACAATAATCAGAATTTTTTTCCATGCTTTGTGGCTTAGTGGTTGACCTTCCACGATGTTGTAAACCAACTTTTTTTCTAAATCGTCCATATCTATTTAAAGTAAGGATAAGTCAGAGTGTCAGTGGCAAAGGGTGAATGGTACTCATCGTATTTGGAAATCAGCTATTGTGAAAAACCATTCCCACAATTTCTATCACCGTTATTGCATAATAAGAAAGAAACCCCCACACTCTCGGAACATGACAACAATTTACTATAAATTATCTGTTTTCCTTTGAATTCATGACATCCAAAGTAGAAGTAAGAGTCGTGAGCGTTTTCTTCTAGATGGTAGCAATAATCTGGATTTTTTCCAACGATTTTGCGACATTGAAAGGTGAAAGGAAGAGTGGGGAGTGCTAGATGCTAGTTGGTAACAATAATTCCGAAGGCACCATTCCTTATAGCAGTGGTTTGAAACCTATGGGTCGCAACCCCAAATGGGGTCAAGGGCATCTTCTCAGGGGTCGTGATACATAAGAAGGGAACAAAATTATTTTACTTTTCTTAAAATGTTTTAATTACAATTCCCCCCCCCCTGAAATTTAATCATTAATAAAATTAATTAATTGTAAAGTACTTTTAGCTCTTCTCAAATCAAATTCTAATTATAATCTCTCCATTCTAACAACTAATCTTTCTAATCTAAAATAACTATGTATATTGTATAATTCTTTAAAATACGAGGCTATTTTTTAGTACGAGCAAATAACGACGTTTAAAATGCTTAAAATGCAGAAAAGCTCACAACGCTCCTGACGAAAAATAGCAAACTGTGGGAGAGCTAAACCAAAATTAGACTGAATAAAAGACTGTGGAAAAGATTGGGGAACTTTGGGGTTAGTTTAGGGTGAAGAAGCTTGTTTAGGTTGGGGGGGAAGAGCCTAACCACAATTGGGCCTACTAGAGGCCTAAAAGCCAGAAATACCCCTAACTAGGAGACCTAGCAGGGGTTGAAGAGGACCAGCCGGTTGGCTGGCCCGAAGGCTTTCTGATTTTCCACGCTGTGCCCCTTGCTTAAATACGTTTTGGTAACCCCTGACAACCGTGAAATGGCCAGGGTATTATGGGTAATAGAAAGTTCTAGAAGGTTCTAGAGGCAGGAACCGGAAATATAATTACAAGGTGTAGATAATGTCCACCTATGTAAGATTAGACACACAAGACTAAGATTGGCCATTGGCCACAGCATACATGCAAGTAAACAAGATTTGCGACAGTTCCCCCAGACCTCCTAATTGTAATACCGACGGGCGAACAAATTTACTTGGGGGAGGGGGGGGGGGGCGAACGCATTTACCACTGGCTTATAGGATTTTATGACATTAAAATGTAGAAGGAAGATATACCCAGCATGGTTATTGAGCTGGCGAACAATCTGGGATTGGAAAAGCAAGTAAGTGATATTGATGCATGTTATTGGTTGCCTAGTCAGTAGAGTGGGCTGAAAAAATAAAATGTCACAATTCGGAAAATTTCCTTTTAGCATCACTATCACGCACACAAAATTTCATCTGTCTGAGGCCACATCTTGGGTTACCACAAGAGCCTTGAAGTTTAACATTGTACGTCAATGAGCGGAACGGTGAAAAAGGCAAAAATTATGATTTGACTAGTTTAAAATATAATTTTAATATTATCTCATTTCGTAATTTTAGAAACCATAAACGGTAACCACAATTTCAAGGATTTTTTAATAACAGCATGCATTAAGTTAGGCACCCAAATAGGCTAAAATGCTACTCTGGCCTAATGTTAAATTAAACCCAAAGTTTTGTACAAAAATTAAATTCCTTTTAATTACGGCATTGTTCACATGGTTCCTCAGGATACCAACTGAGATAATGTTAAAATTAAGTTTTAAAAAAAGTCAGACCATCATTTTTTTCCGTTTTCGCCCATTGACGTCTAATGTTAAAGTAAAAATCTTTTGTGGTACTACAAGACTTGACCGAAGAGGGATGAATTTTTTTGCGTGTGATAGTGATGCTAAAAGGCAACTTTTCCGAAGTATCACATTTTGCATATCGCAAATTTTATTTTTTTCAACCCGCCCTACTATTGTATTCCAATTTCTGAGCCGGCAGCTAAGGAACCAGTGGCTTAGCGTCGTTTTATTAAAAATTTTACTACCGAGCTGCTATAGGGGTGAAGGCCAAGCCTGTTCCTATTTGCGTGAATGAACACTTAACATCTGCTGTAGCGAAATTGCTGAAGACGAAAGAAGGTAAAGAGGAACTTAAATTTCAGTTTGTGTGGGTGAAGGCAGGGAAGAATTTTTCTTCGAAAATATGATAAAGCCAAGATTTCCCTCTTGGACTTTGGTACTGACATTACTGCCTTAAAGGAGGCCCTAAGCTAACCAAACAGTCTAATGGCTTAATTGGCTGAGCGAGCGAGCGAAGCGTAGCCTATAGCGGACATCTAATTGCAAAATGTTGGTTGGTCCGTTGGTTCGTTGCACATTTTTAGTCTGCGTGGAGCTCAAACGAAAGATCGGATTGGAATGAAATTTGGTACGACGCTTGATACCTTAAAAAGTATTGTTGAGCCAAAATTTGCCGTAAATCAAACAATTATTACGGGAGAAATTACAAATGTTTGAATTTATTTCTAACACTCACCATTGTAAATTTGGAATCGTGAATAGTTAACGTATTCCGACGAAGTGTACACCACGTTGGTGGTAGTCAAATGAACTTTAAACTACACGGCAAATTAAATTTTGGTAGCTTCTTTCTAGCTGATAACCTTTTTCGACGTAACTCAGTGAAATAATAACATTTGATCGTTGCATTTAACTACTACAGGAAGAAACACAACTATAAAAAAAAACGGATTCTGCTAACAACACACATTAGTTTCATTTGAAAAAAAGAATCCTTGGAGAAATTCACTTCAGCATGGTGATGAAAGTGCCTTTTACACTAGCGATGGGAATCCTGAATATGGAACCTGAAATCGTCGTATCAAGGCGAAGCGGTATGTATAAAGCGAAATTATAGCCGAAGATTACGTGTTATAGCACAGCACGAAACAATGACTGCCTCTAATAGATTAAAGATTCCTCGTTGCCACGGTAACGTGAAATCTCGAAACCGAAACCGTGCAGCATGAAGGAATAGCCCTAACTCTCGAACCCAGTATTGTTACTGCTGCTACTTACGAAATCGACAAGTAAATATTAGGCCTAAACGCTAAAAATTAGGCCTAAAAGCAAAAAATTTGGCCTAAAAGCTAACACATTTTTAACCTACAATTATGATGGTTATTACGTTTTTTTTGTATATAATAGAGATAGCTGTTGCAGTGGGTGATAGAGGTGTGCGCCTAAAAATTTTCGTTGGTGGAATCAAGGTTTGGGAATCCAGCGTAAGCATTGGGAATCTTTTGAATCTTTTGTTGATTGTCAAAAGCTGTCGTACTGATGATTGTTTGGCTTGCAGTTAAATGCCTTATTATAAATTTTATTTAATATGTAGACTACACTTTGCACAGCAGTTGCTTTAAACAATGTACAAATTATTGGCGGGGCAGCTCAAACAGCGATGGATAACTGCCGTACTTTATTTTTAGTCGCAGCGGCAATGGCCCACAGCTTTAGTGGGGGCTGTGAAAAGAGGCTGTAAATAACTAAACAGAAACTAAATGCTGCAGCAAACGATAGTCTGTTAAAATAAATATGATACTTTTGTCTATATACTTAAAAAAAAAACCTAAAATAAGAAAAAGGCCAGCAAAGAGCAGCAGTACGTCACACCAAAAGGCAAACTTAGCCTGAGTGAGTATTGCATCCAGATTTTTAATGAGCATTAACAAGTATGGTTTCGTCATTAAACTAAATGTAAGTTTGAAATGTGGGTCTACAATAGGCCCTAAGCCTGTTTCCTATTGTGTACGCGGTTTATCTTGAGTCCTGTAGGTGTTTTATGAGTGGTTCCTTTTTCCTGGAGGGGACGGCATTAATCGACGGCCGCCATTGTTTTTGCAACCATATTGGATATCAACAAGGCACTCTGCTACCAAAAACATACAATTGAGTATCTGCGTCGTTCTGGGACGAACTCAAGATAGGCTGCGGACACTATAGTAAATATTATCACATGTTACGTTCGATTCTTTAAATGTGTAGTTCTTATAGATCTTACAGAATCGTATAGATGGTGAATCCTTCAAAGATGGACGAATTTTAAATTTTGATTGGTTAGCATCAAATGAAACTTTTCAAATTCTACATTTAAACATAGAGTATTCATTTTGATGAGCTGTTTATTTAGCTTGCTTCTTTTGTCCGCAGTATTTTAAGTTATTGTGTTGACCGAAATTTGGATTTACGAAAATTAGATTTCGTTTTGTTTCTTTCCTGGGTATCAACAGTATGCAATGCTAGGAAGTATGGTCGTGCTGGAGGAGTTTTAATTTAAGTTAAAAACGATCTTAAAACAACCGTTTGTTTTATAAGGGCATTGTGAATGACATAAGTCATTGGAATGAAAATTAAAACTTGCCGAAATTAATATTTTTGCTGCGTATAGGTCTCAGAGTGCTGATTTAAAAAAAAGGTTTTCGAAACAGTTTTTGAAAGTATTTGGGCGACATTAGGCTGCCGTGATGAAATTATTATTTTTTTGGATAAATTAATATTAATATTCTTGAAAATGCTTGTGATGCTCATAAACGTTATTACCTCAGCTTAATGTTTGGTAAAAAGAGTTTATTCTTGAATTGACAAGCCTACTCGTCTTACTCGAACAGCTGCATCATGTAATGACCATATCTTTACTAATATAGTTGATAGTAGTAAAAAATATTTTGTCTTACAGTCAATCATTAATAATAAATTTATGGCTGGAATACGGTTTCAAAGTCTTCTGGCAATCTGTCAAAATTCATGAAGAAGAGCCGTGTGCCGATGTTTGCGGCTGTAGATGTTAATGGTGTTGATGTTGATATTAATGTTGATGTTGATATTGCTTTCAATGCATTTTTTAAAACATACAGAAGTCTGGTTGATAGGTACACACGTATCTTAGCTTATCCTCCCAATACATTTTTGTTCTATTAAGCTGGGCAAAGAAAAACGTTTATTAAGCCGTGGATTATTCCAGCTATCGTTCACTCTATGAGGATTAGGAATTAGCTTCTCAAAGACTGGCACAAGAACCAGAATTGTGAGGCATTATGGCAGTATTACGAAAATTACCGTAATTCACTTTCAAATATAATTCAGTAAACAAAATGTGATTTGATTAAAAGTGATGCATCTGATACGAGGAATGACGTCATACGAAAAATGTGTTGGGTGTTGCTTCTACTTAGCCGCTATCCAATGTTTTTGATAAGAATATCCGAGTGACCTACCCTGATAAGCTTTGAATGAGAGTCTGTAAAATGTGCCACAAATTTAACTAACAATGTGCGGTCAAAAACTTTAAATTTAAATTAAATAACGCCAGGAGGAAAGACGTTTGCCGGAAGATGGCGAAACTGACAATGAACGACAATAATTCAAGTTACATTTATGGAAAGGTTTGCTGATGGGGGGGGCATCATGGTTCCATTCATGAAAAATGAATTTATAATGGCAAAGAAGAAAAATTTTAAAAGCAGAAAAAAAAAGGACAGTGTCATTTGAAGCAATTGTGCAGCCAGCTAGTCTGTTAGCCAATGCGGCCAAGCATGAACAGTCCAACAGCTAATGGAGGGATAGATATCGAAGCGTTTTATTTATGTATCTTATTCTTACCAGCATGTTTAAAAATCTTGCATGTTGCCCGTGACAGAGAGCAACCATGAATTATAGAAGCGTGATTCAACTCATCACTAAGAACCAAACATCCTTTGTTAACAAAAGCTGGAATATTCATTGTATTGGTTGAAAATCCCATGGCAAATACCATGCTGGCTTCTACTCCTAGGAAGCGGGCTGTCAAAGCCTCTAAATCTTCAATTATATGAGAAGTACCTATGAATATAAAAAAAATGTCGGATTAACTAGTGAAAAGAAATGCGAACACAAACATGCCTTGTTTGACCAACACTTGAAAGAAATAGTTAAACATAAAATTTAAATGATTCAGAATGAACGTCATCACGTTAAACTTTTATTCGTTCTAGAGAAGAACTTCACATTCTATTGCTACATTCGCAATACATATAAAATAACCTATTGTTTAACTTCATATTAACAAATCTAGTCTGCGGCCTTGCAGTGCTGGAAACACCGGTTCTCGTCAGATCCCCGAAGTTAAGCAGCATTGGGCTGGATTGATACTTGGGTGGGTGACCACCTGGCAATCTGGCTGTTGCAGACATAGGGCCTTAGGGCTTCGGGCAGATTACCAGGAGTGGTTAACGCTCGTTAAACCCTTTAACTATAGTTTCTTCGCGTTATGTCAACGAAATGAGTTCAAAGAAAACCCGTCCTTTCCACCTTAAGTCCCAATAGCATTTTATTTTTAATTTTAATTTTTGTTGTTGTGGTTAACCAAAGAACTTTACTAAGATAATGGAGTTTGTTTGTATTGGTCGGTTGAAAATATAAAAGTGTACAGCCAGCCGAAAACACTCAGTAATTAACAGGAACAATTTACAATCCAAAATATTGCTTTACAGAAACTGAACGAATAAGCTGACAATTACACGGCCAATTCGAAAGCCTTCCAGGCAATAAAACAAAAAGAGATGAATTCCTGGTTATTCACATTGCAACAGCCAATTTTTAACTAGAATTTTGACCTTACTTATTTTTAGTAGCTTTAATTACTTCCTGGGAATATTATTAAATATTTTAGGTAAACGGTATTTTTTTCATCGTCTGCAATATTTTTACGACACACTACATCTTTAACTTTAAGTCTTTTAGTGTTGTTCTTGCGACTAACTGTAGGTGTCCAGTAGATTCATACCACTATAGTAGTTTTCAATAATGATTGTAAAATATCTAAAATGAATATTGTTATTTACCTTCCACATTAGTACGTACAGTCACAGTCATAAAAAACGCCTCTCTTATACGGAGAATCATTGCAACAATGGTCCTAAAGAGCAACAATGTTTCCAAAGATTCATTGTTACGATGTTTGACTAAGCAGATTCGCATTCGATACGGGTTCTATTGTTCTAAAGCAGTATTACCATAGATTAGAAAGTTAACTAGATGTACCGTCTTACTTCTTCCCGTCCTACGCGGAGCTCTGGCGGTAGTTGCGGCTACTAACATCTCTGCTAATGCTTTGCCTTGTGCTGCTTCGAAGGCAAAAGCATTAGCAGATGTATTAGTAGCCGCAACTACCGCCAGAGCTCCGCGTAGGACGGGAAGAAGTAAGACGGTACATCTAGTTAACTTTCTAATCTATGGTATTACTCTCTAGATACTCTAGAATTTATGGCAAATACAATACGTATAAGTAAATTCAATTTTATTATTAACGTTAACCTAGTTTAGAACTTTAATAATATTTTAAAACTGCTTCAAACTTTTAATTTGAGCTATTTTAAACTTCCTATGGAAAACTTAATCTGAATTTTGGGTTTATAAATTCAAGGTTTTGAGGGGTGGGGTGGGGGGGGGGGGGAAGAGGTTGGGACATTACAAATTTGAAATCTTTTTAAACTCTTTTCTACAATCCCAAATATTTGTTTACCTCTCCTTCCCGTTCCAGGCTTACATTTCTGAATTGTGTGTGAAAACTAGGAAAAAATCGTCGGAAGAATGTTAATTTTGAAAACTTAATTTTTAGTCTTCTGTACAGCCGAAACGTCTGGGAAGAATATAGCAACGACTTTGTCCGTACGTCCGTTGAATTTTCCAGTGGTAGTCAAATGACTTTAAGCAAGTGGCTGCAGCGAATTCCTAGTCGCAACTGATCTTCTGTTAACTCCAGTCCATCATGATAGGGGCGTACACCTCTATTATATATTGCAACAGCATTCTCTATTATACTATAATCTAAAAGTGGTAACCATGACAATTGCCGGTTTAAAATGTCCTTGCTGTTAGGCCTTGTTTTAGATTTTAGGCATAATTGTCAGCTTTTAGGCCTAATTTTTACCGGCCGTTTTAATTTCGTAAATAGCAGCTAGCAGAGAATTGGGTTCGAGAGTAGGCCTATTCATCCATGCAACATGGTGTTGAGACTATTTTACATAAAGCTAATGTGTGTCGTTAACGAAATCTTTTTTTTTTTTTGCCGCTGCCTGTCTTCCTGTAGTGGTTAAATACGACGATCAATTGTTATTATTTCACTGAGTTACTTCGCAAAGCCTCTTAGCTATGGAAGCAACGATGTTTTAATTCGCTGTGTTTTTTTTTTAAGGCCATTTGACCGCCATTAAAATAGGCGACGAACAGATAAACAAAGTTGTTGCCATAGTCTTCCCTGCCGTTTCGGCTGTAAAGAAGTCTAAAAGCATGGCAAATTAAAACGTCGTTAATTCCTTATAGATAATAGGCTTTCTCGACTTAAGTCAATGAAATAATAACATTTGACCGCCTCATTTTACCGCAGCAGGAAGACATGCAACATTAAGAAAAAAGGATTTGGTTAACGACATACATCAGCTTCATTTAAAATACTCTGGACGCCATGTTGCATGGATGAATAGGCATACTCTCGAACCCAATTTTCCGTTATCTACTAACAATTTAACAATTAAAACGACAGGTAAACACTAGGCCTAAAAGCAAACATATTTTTTTTTACGGGCAATTGGTATGATTACTATTTTTAGATAGTATAATAGAGTTGCTGTTGTAGTGCTTTATACAGGTGTGCACCTCAACATTTTCATTGAAAAAAGTGGCGGAAGTGAACAGAAGACCGGTTGGGATTAGGCAGTCGCTGGAGCAGCTTGTTGGGTGAGGTGCCCCCTCTAGATCGACCGCGTTGCCCGTGTATGCCTTTGGCCGGCTCTATTAAAACTTAAATTTCGAAGATTTCATGTCGTAGGCTACGCCTTAACAATAACTGCATGTCGTAATATAAAACTGATAACTTCGAATTTATTTTGTGAATTAATATAGTTTTAGTAATACTTTCAAAAATATTACTAAATTACTGTATTACTGTATGTAATAAATTTATTAGTTGATTTGTTTAAATCGATTACAACATAAATTTACAGCAGTGGTCAGCAATAAATGTTAATAATTTTGGTAACGATTTTAACAAGCCCTTGCGCTTTTCAATACGGCCAAAGCGTTAAAACGTCAAACTCCGTGCCTCCAGTCCATCGTGGATGCAAATAGTATAAAGAGACGGTTGGGAAGGGGGATGAGAAACAGTCCCTAATACAACGTTTATTCAAGTAAGACTCGTATTCGACCAGAAAATCAAAATTTTACACTTATTTTACAAATCGATGTTTGCCCTCATTTTACCCTAAAACGCGTCCACGTGTTAAATGGACGAGGAAACAAGACAAGTAAAAGCATCTTTACAAAAAAAAAAGTTATCTCGAAAATTCTGAACAAAAATTGATAATCTGTCCAAGAAATAAATAATAAATAAATCAATAATTTTAATAAAAGAAACAATGCTACTACGACAGGCTTGTGTTCGTTTGTTTGGGAGCAATAACTGAAGGGTACGAATAATTAGTCTACAGAAGTTTTACAGAAAAATAACGTTTTCGTAAAAGTATTTAAATGCCTAATATAGGATGTTGACTCAGGAGAACCTTCTTGATTAGCCTCTTGCTCCAAAACTATGAAAGAGCATCAGGGAAGCACTGAAACAGGGGTTTGTTTGTCAAAGTGTCTCCAAAATCCTTTTTTTTTTTTTTTAAATAACTTTGGGTTACAAGTTTAAAGCTGTTTAAATAGATCAGATATTATCCCAAATACAACAATAGAACAGTGTGATGGTCTTTGTTCTGTGTCGAAATGATAGCACGCACAGAAAGAAGTATTGTTATAGTTCTAAGGGTTTAAGGGTTTAACCACTCCTGGTCATCTGCCCGAAGCCCTAAGGCCCTATGTCTGCAACAGCCAGATTGCCAGATTGGTACTTGTTATATTTCTATGTTGTTAAAGGCGACTATTACAACGTAAGCCCCGATAAATCGAAAAAAGGCGATTTTTTACTGTGACTGTACGTCTACATAAGAAGGCAGAGTAAATAAGTCTAGCAACGATGAGCGAGGTTCGTTGAGGTGTCCCGCGAAGCGAGCTAAGTAGAGCCAAGTCGTTACGGGTTTGTTAGAATAGAATAGAATAGAAAAACCCGACGGTGCAAGCTGAAAGCCAAGAAGCACCCACCCCAACCACCAAAAACACAGACCAACCAGGGGCCAACCACCAAAAAAGCCTAAGCAAGAAAGTGGTCCAGCCGATTTTTAAAGGAATCAAGTGAAGGGGAAAGAATAACCGAGACGGGCAGAGCATTCCATGCCTCGACCACACGTTCAGAAAAAAACCTGTGACGCACGTTGCCGGAGGAAATACTTCCACAGAGTTTAAGGGTGTGCCCCCTGGTCATGGTATGAGAAAGACAGAAAAAGTCAGCAGCCTGAACGTCAATTAGGTGGTTTAAGATTTGGTACGTGAGGATAAGATCTCCACGGAGGAATCTGGTTTTGACAGGGGTCAGGTTCAGTTTGCGAAGACGTTCTTCGTAAGAAAAGTGTTTTAGGGGAAGGCACCATTTTGTGAGGCGGCGCTGACAAGTTTCAAGACGGGTGAAGAAGGAGGCATAACAGGGGCGGCCAATCTGAGAACAGAATTCGAGTGTAGGGCGAACGAAGGTTTTGTTATCCTTAGAAGGAGACGTCAAGATGGACGCTCACTGATTTTTCATTGTAGTCTCCGGAAGTTTGTTTATTTCTTTACACTTATAGCTAAATAAAAGGTTACGAACCTAACTCAGTTCTAGTGCTAACACAGGATAATCCGTATTCATCCACAGCTTTTTCCGCTGCTTTGGAACAAGGCCCATCGTTCTGTGCAAATCCCAAATAGTTGTATGATGCTAAGTTTATTTCTCTGCTTACTTTTCCGGTATATCTAAATGTAAGAAAACATGACATGTTCAGTATTCTAATACAGCCATATAATTATAATACCAAGAATATTTATAATACGGAGACAAGCCGACACAATACACATACACGTTAGATAGATAGATAGACTATCAAGACTGATTCATGTTTCGTGCTCTTATTGGTATATTGTGTTGAGTATGTCGATTAAGGCTTCCCATTTAGCAGAGATCTAATAATACGTAAGTTTTTCTCAAAGTTTTTGCAATAATTCATTGAGTCTTAGGAACAGAGATGTAACTTGCAGGAATGGATGACCTACGTTATTTGTAAGGCTTTCCCTTACCTGACCGATTTGAAATCGAACAAAATTTCCCTTATTTTTTTAAGGTCATGTCTGTGAATACTTATTTTTGTTAATTAGCCAAATTTATTTTGGATCTTGAAGTATCGGTACCAGTCAATGTTTTCTTTTCAAGGGCTAGCCAAGGATGTCAATATTAAGGCTTAAAAGGCTATATCTTCTCGGTATATTCGAGCATCCTGCACGAATTAGCCTTTACAGCATTTACGTAGGTTAGAGTGAATGTAGCAAACCCAATTCACACGAGGGGAAAAACAGGAACAACCTTTGCAACATTTCCATAGGTTAGAGTGAATGTAGCAAACCCAATTCTCACGAGGGGAAAAATAGGAACAACTTTTGCAACATTTCCATAGGTTAGAGTGAATGTAGCAAACCCAATTCTCACGAGGGGAAAAATAGAAATAACCTTTGCAACATTTCCACGCGTCTGAAGTAATGTTGTAAAATTGAGCTATAAAGGAATCAACCGTGAGGAATGTACCTTTAAGATAATAAAATTTTTAAAACAAAATGACGCTGCGTACCATTTTCCCTCTTTTTCTGAGGAAATTTGATATTAGGCCCTTAGGATATTTTTTTGGGTGGGAATAAATTTCTAGCTATTTCAGGCTTGATGTTTTTTAAGGAAATTCGGTGTAAGGCCCTCAGGTTTTTTTTTTTTTTTTTTTTTTTTGGGGGGACACAGATAATGAGTAGAAGCAACCAATAATTAGTATTTTTTTGTTGTTAAAACGTATTCATTAGACAATCAAAAAGCTAACAAGAATGTAATAAAGGCTTCATAGTTGAATTTGCATTTGCAAAGAAATACGCAAACGTGAAGTAAATTAAGTAAAGACCCAGTATTTGTAGAAACTTATTATATGACGTTTTTGGAGATTCTCTCCTCAGGGTGAGAACTTAATACACTTTTTTTTTTAATGTAACTCCGTTTCTTACCCATAATAAAAAGTAATGCAACTTACAACTGTCGCTGATGGCTTATTTCCTATTTATCTTTATATTTTTTACGGAAATCTATTTATTTCTCATTCGTTGAGCCTTACGAGTGTGTTTTGCTTTTAATTCATTCTTAATTGACGATGTAGCCCCGTCATTTTAGGTTAAAACATGGGATTAATTCAAAGAAAGCTGAAAGTTGGCAAACAAGTGGCTACTAAAAGACCCCTGGGCTAAGACGCTTGCTTCGTCTGGTACATTGGAAAAAGGGCATAAGTAACATGTCATCCATAGATGTAGTAGGATAGGTAGAGAGAAGTTGAATTGTTTACTTGCTGTGGAAAGCATGAAATTTTGTATGGATGCAGATGAAGGGTAACCGAAAAAAAATAGCTTAAAAAACCGATTTTTTTTTGGGGGGGGGGGGGGCTGCACATAACTCCTTAACGTCAACAAATCAAACGCATAATGTGATGCAAAAACGTTCAGCACAGAATTATGAACAGGAAAGGTGATATACGTCTTTTACGTAATCCTTAAACCCCGAAATCATATTTAAAGTATATCACCGTTACCACACACGAATGCTCTTTTTTTCACTTGGTTGTTATAAGGATTTTCGAATTCAAATGGCTCTTGCGAGCTCTCTGACAGCCCGAAATGGACATGCTTAGGATTTTCTAAAAGGTGGGGATTGATTCTTTCCATCAAACTTAATGGAACTTGTTTAACGTCGATAGGAACCGCCCTATGCCTATTTAAAGTTGAAGAGGTAATGGTGTAGCAGCGAAAGCATATGTTGATTTTAGAATTCAAAATGTTTTTGCCAGCCCTCTAAATGCCCAAAAATTACATGCTTAGGATTTTCTGAAAGGTAGGGATCTATTCTTTCCATCAGTCCTAACCGAAATTGTTTAGCTTAGATACAAATATAAACATTTACAATTGCACTTTGGAATTCAACTTTGCCACCACACCAATTACAGCTACACCTTTAAACGGGTGTAGGACGGTCCCTACGTAAGCCAAACAATTTCTGTTAGGATTGATGGAAAGAATATATTCTCACCTTTCAGAATATTCCTACGCATGTCCTTTTCGGAATATTAGAGGGCTCGCAAGAGAACTTTGAATTCAAAACTGAACTGACGCTTTCGCCGCTACTCCATTATCAGTTGGACTTTAAACGAGCATAGGACGGTCCCTATCTAAGTTAAACAATTGCGGGTTAGGATTGATGGAAAGAATCGATCTCCATCTTTCAGAAAATTCTAAGCATGTCCATTTCGGACTATAAGAGGACTCGCAACAGCACTTAGAATTCGAAAATCACCATAAACGCTTTCACCGCTATGCCATTACCTCTTAACATTTAAATTGGATAGGTCGGTCCATATCAAACTAAAAAAATTCCGGCTAGGATTGATGGAAAGAATATATCCCCACCTTTCATAAAATCCTAAGCAGTTCTGTTTCGCCTAAGTGACAAAAGGAGCGTTCGTGCAAATTAAGGGTGATATACTTTGAATGAGACTTTGGGTTTTAAAGAGTTGCTTTTAAGTAAAAGATGTTTATCGCCTCTCCTATTCAAAATTGTGTGCTGAACGTTTTTTGCTTCACATTGTGCTTTTGATTTTTTGAGGGTTAAGGAGTTACAGCCAAAAAACCGTTTTGGGTGAGGGAAGAATCACCCCTCTCCCCCTCAAGGAGGGGGGGGGGTGAACTTGCTATCGTAGCTATTTTTTTCCAGTTACGCTTTATGTGCAGCCATACCAAATTTCATGCTTTCCAGATTAAGTGAACAATTCAACTCTCTAGCCACCCTACTACATCTATGGATGACATGTTACTTACGCCCTTTTTCCAGTGTATCAGAGGAAGCATGCGTCTTACCCTTATAAAGGGGATATTGGCAAAGTCCCCGCCAGGACTGCCGGCCAGGATAGCGTGAGAGGCTACCATGCTTTTTCAGCGGCTATGGGATGTATTCTGGCTAATTCTGGACAATCTTTCGGCCCCGACGATGAACGGAGGTTTCCCGGATCGAATCTCCGGGCCGGCACCAGATATTTCTTTTTCTCTAAAAATCTAGTAATGTTCAACATTGAGCCGGTTCAGCCATACAAGCATTAATTGCTGCGGCTGACTTAAGGCTCGTCAAAATTTCTTTAAAAAAAATATATAAATATATATATAACCTAAAATGACTGGGCTATATGACCGAGCACATTCGGTCGAATGGAGTCCTGGTGACTAACCGTACTAATGGGTTAAGTGAGTTTTCTTTACGTCAGTGGAAAAGTGGTCATTAAGTCGGTACGGTATGATCTGGTCAGTACATGACTCGAATGATACGTAAGTGCTATCGTGCTTCTTGAGCTTCTCGATTGCGTTCTGCCCGATATTGCGCCTATCGGCGGCTGAATCGCTTGTTTGCTCCTCAGTCAGATTTCGCGAATTAAATTTTATTTATCGCTGTTGGCCCTGAAATCAATTCTACTTGCTCTCGATCCCTACGTCACTTACTAATGTCATTCTCCTCCGTCAGTTATTATGACGTCACTTACGATCACTCGCAACGTACTCGCGACATTACGTCACTTGCTTACCTGCATCTCTCCTTCGTTATTGACCTTGACGTCACTTACGATTTTGACGTCATGTATGTTTCCTAAATTATTTTTCCCATGAAGTAATAAATAAAACCTTAAATACTTACCTTATTAATTTAGTTTTTAATTCTTACTTATGATATCTACGATCGTGTTTATTTGATTTTAGCTAAACCCCTAAATTAAAACTATTTATTAGGATCGTTCAGGTAAAGTCGATCACCTGATATGCTAATTTCGTTATTCCCTTACAACCCCGACCTGCGTAACCTTGATGTCCTTCCCGTCTGTCTTGTCTTGCTCCGCAGCTGTTGCATCACGTCGGTGGGTGGCTCGATGCCACGTTGCTGCCTCGTCGATTTTTAATAATGTAGGACTAATTTTAAACTAATTTTTTAACCATCAGTCAGCCGAGTTCGCCACTTCACCGTTTATTCCATCACCATGTCGTCCGAGTTGTCACGCAGGTGTCCTTGGATAGAAAAAGGTAATATGAATAACTATTTTCTATTGCTTTGAACTTTTACTTGTTGCCCGAACTTGGGATTTCTCTGCAGTACCCGTGAACCAGGATCGTAGTCACCAAGACTTAGGAAAATTTGGGAAATATTGAAATTGACCAAGTGTTATTTTTAACTATTATCCCTTCACTATGTTGTAGTAGTGGTTGACGTGGCGAAGCAAGGTTCAGTTTCGGTTGAATTTCTATTTTGTGGTTCGGGTCGAGGGTTCTGCTCTTTTCCGTGGTTTGTTCCCCCTTGGACAAGGAACTTTTAACCCGTTGCGTGATGATTATTTAACCAATTCAGTAGGGCGGATCCTTTCGTCACGAGAGGACTCAAAATCAACTCCTTCTTAAGTTACAACCCGTTCCGTGAAGTCTTGCAAAAGTCTTTCGTTTGTAAAATATCTCACTATGCCCCGTGACGTGATGATTCTTTAGGTGCTTTAATACCGTCACGTGACGTCCGAACTTTAAACGAAACCTCACCATTGTTCCGGTTTTCACGTGCTTCAATGGCTGACGAGAAATTTTGTTTCTGGCGTAACCCCTGGAATAATTGAATTGTATGTCCTGAATGCCCTGAATGTCCTGTAAACCCCCCCCCCCCCCTTAACTAAATAAACCAGACTGACACAATTTTCCGTTTCCTGAACATCTCATTTTGACATGTAGTGAAGTGTTTGCCTTTATGTTCATCTGCCTTGCTAACGTAATGATTATCAGTTAACTAGTTTTTTATCCTTCTCTCGTGCTCAAGCGGCCTTAAAACCCCGCCTTGAACCCGGGACCTCGAAAAGAACCCCCTAGACTTTTAAACAACATCTCCCCCGCTATCTGCTTCACAGATATGGGAAGGTATCGTCTCTTCCTCCCCCCAAAAGCTTTAGTGCGTAAAGTGGCTTACTGCACTATGTTATTGCTAGTGTGAGATTTTCACTGACTTTCTTCTCCAATTTGCAACTTACCATAATATGTTGGAAGTTAAATTTTTGGAGTATGTTCCATTGATGTTTATGAATTAATATAAAGTGTGACTACCATTACGAAATTAATATTAACCAGCTGATCACGGCGTAACACACGCCAGTCTACTTGGAAGCCTTTCCGTCACACTGTTGTTACATTGGCTATTGTTTCTGTTGGGGCCCAGAGTTTGATAGCCTATAGTATTCCGTCTACATGCGTGTCGTAATATTTCGTTTGTTTCTGAGTGTCATTACACAATCGTCATTACCCTTCACACTATTAGTTTGTTATTCTACCGTGCAAAGAATGAACCTGTCCGCATTTTTCATGGCTACCGTGCAAAGAATGAACATGTTTCTCAGAGCTTGATAGCCTAGAGTTTCCCGTCTTTATACATGTCGTAATACAGGGTGGTCCATAAAAAACTGACGACCCAACATTTTCTAAGGCCCCATTTATAATATTGATTTCGACGCGTACGCGTAACGCTCGACGCTCGGCGCGTACGCCAGTTCATGAGCAAAGCAGTGCGCGTGGACAGTCTACTTGGCCCGCTCGTGACATCGTCAGGCTCAGGCAAACGCTCTTTCATTTCCAAATCAAACGCTCGAGCAGGCGCGTAAGCTACTCCGATCCAACTATGCCGTTTCACAACTTCCCCCTTCTACAACGGCAAGATTCGATTCCATTCGGCTCAAGGTCACTGTAATTAAGATATTTGTCCGTTTATTTTGAGCATTCAATCTTTTAGCACACCACGTTTTCCTTTCTTGTGGCGCCAATAGAATCCGTTGATGCCTCCATTTTCCTATCCCAGCATGCAACAACTAAGCGTGCGAGCGTCGCTTGGCGCTAGCCGATCAAAGTCCAATAGATATCCGCGTGACGCTTGAAAATAGCAAAACTCGCACGTTGGACCACCTGCTCTACATTTATAAATGCTCGCGCTTAAGCGTTGACCATGGGAAAAACTCGTGCTTCACGCGCCGAGCGTCACGCGTACGCGTCGAAATCTATATTATAAATGGGGCCTTAGTCCTACTTTTCTTGTGAGCTTCCCTCAGAAACTGGAGAAGACAGAAATCTTCCTGTTTCATTGGATTTAATTTTTGTACTCACCTGGTTACGAGGGTTGCTAACTAGAAAAGTTTGACTTAGAAAATGTTTGGTTGTCAGTTTTTTTGCGGATCACCCTGTATTTCGTGTTACTAATTGTTACTACGTAATCTACATTACCCTTCACACTGCCGTTTTCATTGGTACCGTGCAAAGAATGAACGTGCTTCCCCTTTGGCAATGCTACCCTTACAAAATGAACACACTCACCATATCGCTCTAATTTTCTGCATTTGTTTTGATTGAAATGATGACTTCCTCCTGTACTTGAACTGATTGAAATGATGACTTCCTATTTCCGTCTGTATCCTCCTGGCCTATACCCTGGCCTAAGTAAAATACTTATCATACACGGCTATGATTGAAGTCCTCTTTCCAGAAAAACAAAAACTATTAATTTTTCCGTTCCTATTCAATATATTTCGACCAAACTTGGCCAGATAGTAGACAGGTATGGAAGGTATATTTATGCCAACTTTTATCAAATTCCGTGCGAGAATAAACGTAGGGAGCTACACGTAAATTTGAAAACTCTTCACTTCTTGTTGTTGTTCTTGTGTGACACGGTTTCAGAAAAAAATACTGCACCTACCTATAATCCGAAACATGATCTAAATCAGAAATTTCCTTGGGCTTCATCCTCACAGAGACAACTTTTTCAATTGGCCGAGCCATTCCGGAGTTACATTGTTTTACATTGTTTTAACCATTGTTATAATTAGGGAACTTTGCCACTCAGCAAACGCCAGATTCATTCTTCGTGCAGGTGTTATGTAATAATAATAAGAATAAGTTCGTTGCAAACGCAACCGAAATGGCACTAACTGCCATCCGAAGTTAAAACAAAAATTAAAATTACAAAAGTTAAAGACTTCAAGAGTTTAAAACTAAGACAATGGCCTGGCTACAGAGGAAGGGTAGATGGTATTGGGTTGGGGTCACGAATGCCTTACCACCAAGGGTAGACCTACCAGGGACACAATGGTCCCCGATGGGATCGCCAAACGTGAGGGACAAGTGAGGGGAAAAAGCTTTTTCATTGTCAATGTTTCTTAAATATAAAAATATAATCTATCGTAGTTTAAAGCTTGGCCTAAACCAATTGTTAAATACGGATGCAAACCAATATACGTTGCCTTTTGGACTTAAATGTCAGACTGCCTGAGCGGGGAAATCGAACCCACGACCTTTGAATCAAAGGCCGGAGTCTTAACCGCGCAGCCATACTGACATGGCCAAAAGGAAATAGGAAGCATTTAATACGCATACATAACCAAATAATCATACACTTTCCAATCTGCACTGGTGGGATGCTTGTCTGCGCATCACACACCAAGTGAACAGAAAGGAACACACTTAAAGCCCAATTGGCGTTCTGTCCCGTTTATAAACCAATTGTCAACCGTAAACAAGATAAACAAAATATAATAAACAAAGTTTGAAAACCAAGTTGAAGGTGAAATGGAAACAAACATGGCAAAGGATGATACTTACGCCAGTCGACGAATTAAAAAAAAAATAATTTAGTTTAAAACAATAAAATGGCCGGTGGAAGCTAAAGACTACAGTGTTCAGGCCTCTTTAGGACCGAAGTCAAGTCAGAAAGACCCAAGTTACACTTGAAGGCTGCAGCAGATGGTGAAGAGATAACAACCCTGACAGAAAAAAAAAATTTTCGGCAATCTAGCCTAGATCGAGGGACTACCAATTTAGAGCTATGTCCCCGGGTACAGGTTACAGTACTTAAGTCGAAAAAAGGCAAGTCAACCGACAGAAAACCATTCAGAATTTTTAAGGTAAGTATGAGGTCGGCCTTAAGACGTATTTCCAAAGATTCCAAATTAAGTTTATTTAGGCGGGCATTGTACGGCCATTGTCCCATGCCAGTCAGAGATTTTGTGAAGCGACGCTGAGTGGATTCGATATGATCGATATCCTGCATGAGATAAGGGCACCAGACAGGAGTAGCATATTCCAGTAACGGGTGAACAAAGACCATATATGCCCACAGCTTAGTGTTTACACAACCCGAGGTGAATGCTCACTGAACAACAGCAAGACGTCGATTAGCGTTTGACACGATGTGACTACAGTGGGCGGTGAATTTATGACTGGCATCAAACCAAATTCTAAAGTCCTTAACAGAGAAAACTCCTGGCAGTGGGATCCCATCCAACACATAAGTGCACACTGGATTACCATTGCCGATATGGAAACTTTTACATTTTGCGGTAGAGATTGGTAATTGCCAGTCAATGGATCAACGAAAAACACGACTGATCCCTGCCTGAACACATTCATTATCATGTGAAACAGTGATCACACTGTGAAGCTTGAGATCATCTGCAAATTTCAGCTGCTCCGTGTTACGAATATCACAAGATAGATCATTCAGAAAGACGACGAAAAGAAAAGGCCCGAGCACAGAACCCTGTGGGACCCCACTAACAATATCCAAACTTGAAGAGTAAGAAGTACCGAGGACAACACGTTGTGCGACCAGTAACAAAGGCACCAATCCAATCAAAAAGTTTTCCACCAAAACCCAACATTTTAAGTTTAAAAAGTTTGCTATGAACTACAGATTCAAAAGCTTTTCGAAAATCAAAAAGAATTTCATCAGTAGGAAATCCAATATCTGAAGCTGCAGTCCACCTGTCCAAAGCCAACAGAAGTTGTTGAGTTGAGGATCGCTGTAGCATAAGACCAAACTGGTCATCACCAATTAGATGATGAGTGTTGGTGTATTTAAGTATCTGAACGCGAATGATTTTTTCCATGACTTTACATAGGGAGCACGTAAGGGCGATTGGTCTGTAATTCTGCGAATCAGCATCATTCCCTCCTTTAAAAATTGGAACCACATTTGCTGTGGACCAAACACCGAGGATTTTTCCTGAGTCAAAGGACAAAGCAAAAATGAAGGCAAAGGGGGTGTAAATTTGGTAACGAATTTCTTTGTAAAAATAAGCAGAGAAACCCTCTGGTCCCACAGAGTAACTCTGTTTGAGCTCAGTAAGAGCTGGAAGCACAATTATTGATGGTGTGAAATGTACAGCAGTGCAAAATTCTCTGCCAAGTTCACAACCCAAATTTGTTAAAGGAATGATGTTATTATCAACAATGCTATTGGCTGCAAAAGTAGTATTAAACAAATTTGCTTTGGCCACAGGATCTGTAATACAATCGTTGACAACTCTTAGGGGTGGAATAGATCTTGTAATTTTAGCCTTATGCCGAAAGAATCAAAAAAGCGATGCTAAGCTACCATTGGCCAGAACATTGCATTCTTGATTGCGTTGGTCGTCCTTTAAGGCAGAAGAATATTCTCGCCGACAAATGTTGTATGTAGTTACATTATACTCGGTCCTATTGCTCCTGTAACGGCGCCATAGGGCAAGTTTCCTATGCCCAAGTTTTTGCAGTAGCCATTAATGAGGTTTTGGTTAGAATTGGTGCTTCAGCGAACATCGTCTGTCGTGGCTGTCTGGTTTTTGCGAGATAGATTGGATCTGTAGGCAGAGCATGCACAGAGTGCTCTTGATGATATTTAGGATCATCTAGGTGAGAGAGGTTTGCTTCTGGCCCCAGCCAAGACAGAAGTTGTTGTGTTTGCACGGTTTGTTAATGTGGCTGTTGATGATTGAGCTGCATGTTGGAGACCAGGTGATTCGGCCGAAAGCCAGTGTAAAATATCTCGGAATTGTGCTGAATGCTGCTCTGGATTGGTCTGGTAATGTGGGCAGGGTGAAGAAAAAGGTTCTTGCGCGTATAGCAGTGGTGCGAGCTCTCTGTGTGGGCACGGGCAGGTGTGTAATGAGGGGGACGCTTTTGGCAACGTACAGGACTTTCCTGAGGTCAGTGGTGGACTACCACCTCGTCTTACTGGCCGGCTCCAGAGCACTCCAAGTAGCAGTGAATGTGGGCCTATGGGCGGTATCAGGTTGTATGGCATCCACCCCGGTCCAGGGGCTGTGGGTGGAGTGCAATGCGCCTCCACTCACATTTAAGGCAAAGGAGTTGCTCGTGTTGCTGTGTCTCCACAACTTGAGTCGGCGCCGAACAGACCCTATGGGTAGAATCTGAGTGACTATTGCACCTTTGGAGAGAGCGCGCGAAACATACTTGGGAAAGCTGGAACTGGGATTTCTTTTCTGCAACAGGTTTCCGATCACGATCTGCCTGTGGCCAGAGCACGGGTGCCCAGTCAGTGGACCAGGCTTCCTGAAGTGCTTCAGGTTTTTTTTGAGTGTGGATCCACAGACTGTGCGATCTTTTGTGATGCCTCGTTTGAGGCTGAGCGTATGAGAGGAAGACTCGGGATTGCGATTCCTTTGCTGAAGATTTCGGTGAAGCGACAAGTGGAGGTGGTCACGTTGAGCACGCTCAGTGAGCTGCTGGCCGTTTCAGTGGCCTTGGACTTGGCTATTGATGTAGAACTGCCGTCATTCACGCTCCAAACGGATTCTTTGGTGGGCTACAAGCTCCTTCGTTCGGCGTGTGAGGGTTTGGATGTTGAGGATCTGTTGATTTATACGATTCTCTTGAAGTTTTGGGTTTGCTATTCACAACAGTCATGTGCAATTCCAGTGGGTGAGAGGTCACTATGGAAACCAGGGTAATATCCTTGCTGATGGGTTAGCCCGGAAAGCTATAGTTGAGCAGAGCCCATAGGTCACCCCAGTGCTTTCAGTGCAGATGCGCCGAGTCATTGTCAAGCGGTGGTCTCTGCCACTGTGGCAGAGTGAGTGGGAGGCTGCGGGTGTAGCCAGGGGCTTCTATGCAGTGCACCAGAAGTGTGCAACGAGCTCGAACATGGACAAGCTATGCTTCCAAGTTGTGAAGACAGTTTCCAGGCTGAGGGTTGGACAATAACATTCGTTACTACAGCACACCAGTTCCGGTTTGGGTGGGTTGGTACGCCAAGTTGCTTGGAGTGTCTCACGGATGAGACGCCAGAGCATGTTCTCCTGGTGTGTAGGAAGCACGTTCAAAAACGGTTGCTGTTGGCTTCTTGGGTTCGCGAGTTAGGTACAGTGCAAGAGCTGTTGTCACTCACGAGTGGCAAGTGGCCACACGTCAAACTTCGCGCAATTGCAAAATTCTATCATGATTCGGGTATTAGTGTGTAGGTGTGTCCCCACTCCCTCGTCTGCACCCCCATCCCCGTCCTCATCCCTCCCTCTACTATGTGCTTCTATCTGCCGTCAACTGGTGCGAGTGACGTATTGTGTTGTGGCGGCTGGAAGTGAAAACAGTTGTGAGATGAAAGCAGTTCTGTTGTGGCTTACCGGGACTTTACCTAGATGGGAAAGCGAAGGTGGGACGTCTTGTGCACGGTGAATCCAGACTAATAGGATGACAAGGGGCATTGGGCGGTTGCTCTCAGTGAGTGGTGCCCATGAGGTGTGACGAGAGACGAAGAGCGTAACGTAAAAGTGTTGCGACAAGCGTGATGTGGCAGTGTGATGGTGACTGATTAGTTGAGTCAAGGTAATGATAGCATAATGTGATGTGATGGTGATGATGTGGGTTGTGTAACTAGATATGTTGGTAGCGTAAGATTATGTATATTGTAAGTTTGGCATAAGGCTACGGGCCATGGCTCCAAAATAAATAATCGTGAAAGAATCTGTATTTCACTTAAACAGATATAGTTTTAAACCAAACTAAGTAACATTGCTAATTTTTGAGGCCTATCAAAATTGGCAGGTATAAACGATAGAATATAGTATTTATTTCGTAGATTCAAGCTTTCAGAGTTGAGCTGAATGTTTCAGAGTATAGGCAGGAACAATCGACTGCATGCATAAACCTTTGTAGCGCGACGCCATAGCTGTAAAAAAGGTACACGGATTACAAACAAAAACGTCAGGTGTGCCGTAAAAAAAAAGGGTTATGTGATTGAAGTTTAACTTTACTTGTTAAAATGTACACGGATACAAATTGATGGTTTTAAATTGAAATAGGAAAATTTACAATCGAGAAAATTGCATCTGTTTAAGTGCTGTTGTGCATTACGAATCATATATTTAAAACATAAAGCTCAGCAGCACTTAAACAGATGCAATTTTCTCAATTGTACATTTGATTATTCCAATTCAAAATCATCAATTTTTATCCGTGTACATTTTAACAAGTAAAGTGTAACTTCAATCACATAACCCTTTTTTTACGGCACACTTGACGTATTTGTTTGTAATATGTATGTATACCTTACAGTCCATCCGCAGTCATGCGTTGTTCGTTCTTTGATGTCCACTTCTGTCCCCGGAACTCCACAAATAGTATGATTTATGAGTATATATGACCTTGCCGCAATGTTGTTAACGTAAAAACTTACGCGACTGTCGATTAGTGGGACGAAACCCTAGAAAGAGACAAGAACAATAACTGAAAGGTGTTTATTGTGTTGTTATACTAACCTGCGTCGAAAAGCAAATTTTTTTTAGAAATTTCATTGAGAAATGATAAATTTTCGTTTCTTTCCGTACAACGACTACCACGCTCGACTTACATTGTGAAAACCACGATTACAGAGAAACGACCACACAGGACTGTTTTACTATCACTAATGACACACATCGAAGCTTTAGTCGTCAATGATTAATTACCGACAACCAAATTACATATCTTGATAGTTTATCTCAGTTAGAGCAAGTTGCTAGCATCCATCGAATTAATCACGTATTAGGGAAATGATGTCATCTTTTGAATTAACTAGTGGAGTCGCTCGCTTCGCTCGCTCATTCCGCGTCGTCTCGCTGCGCTCGAGGAGATTTCTAGCTGCAACTCTTATGATAAAGACAGTCCTTCCATATAAAAAAAACGATCAAGCGATTTATAAGAGTGTAGAATGCGATATCGGTTATCTCGAGAGAATGAAAATATTTTTTTTACGTCCAAGGAGTCAAGCAAAAAGATCAAGCAATTTTTCAGAAAAGCGCTGTTTCTGATATCAAACGCTGATTTTCGTTCGCTTCGCTTACTCAATCAGCGCAAACATTTCCTCAGAAACGTGACTGAATCAATGTAACCACCAAGAACCACCCATCACTTGTAATTTGTGTTAGTATACACTTTATATGGGTTTTCTTGTTTTACTTATTTTAAGAATATTGTTCTTTACGTCCTGCTCAGTACAGATTTTTCCATGGGCGTCTTATCACTTTACTTTCTGATGATCCCTCACTTGGAGAAACAGATGTAATCTCCTACGTCAGATGTAATTTTCTACGATGCTCCTACGATAGAGCAAAGCGATACACACATTGAAAAGGTTTATTTTATGTGGAAATCTCTCGCTTTGCTCTTTCAATCCACGCACCTCCGTGCTTCAGAAACACGAATGTTTGACACCCTTTTAAAACCAAATCTATTGTTTTGATTTTTCCATGCATCAATTCATCAATTCGTTGGTTAATGCAAAACCAATTTTAAGATTTGTATGTGGTGTGTTGCAAAATACGTCGTCCGTGCATCCTTTTCCAGATCATGTCTCTTTGCTCGAGGAGGTTATCTTGAACAAACTATGACGTCATGAACGAACATGAAGAGGGTTAAAAAAAACTTTGACGTTAGTTTTTCAGGGTTTTTCGCTTATTTGAGGGTGATAATATAAAGTTACAGCGATGAAAATAGGCATATAAAAGCGAAATTTAATTATCTTTCGTTTGGTCGTACTCCCATCTTTGTAGGGGCGTTGGTTACGGAGGAGTAGAGGTACAAACACGCACGCACGCACGCACGCACATCGTAAGATTTTAATTATGTAGACTGGCGGAGTCGCTCGCTTCGCTCGCTCATTCCGCGTTGTCTCGCTGCGCTCGAGGAGATTTCTTGTTGCAACACTTACTAAGCAGACAGACCTTCTACATAAAAAACTATCAAGCAAATTATAAGTGTGTACTATGCGATATCGGTTATCTCAAGAGAAGGTCAATGTTAATTTTTTTACGTCCAAGGAGGCAAGCAAAAAGATCAAGTGATTTATCACAAAAGCGCTGTTTCTGAAGACGAACGCTGATTTTCGTTCGCTTCGCTCACTCAATCAGCGCAAACATTTCCTCAGAAACGTGACTGAATCGATGTAACCACCAAGAACCACACACCACTTGTAATTTGTGTTAGTATAAACTTTATATAGGTTTTCTTGTTTTATTTTAAGAATATTGTTCTTTACGTCCTGCACAGTAAAGATTTTTCCATGGGCGTCTTATCACTTCACTTTCTGATGATCCCTCACTTGGAGAAACATCTGCAGAACGTCAGATGTAATCCCCTACGTAGGTGAGAGATGAAAGTTGATAGAGCAAAGCGAAACACACATTAAAAAAGGTTTAGTTTATGTGGAAATCTCTCGCTTTGCTCGTTCAATCCACGCAACTCCGTGCTTCAGAAGCACGAATGTTTGACATCGTTTTAAAACCAAATCTATTGGTTTGATTTTTCCATGCATCAAGTCAGTTAATATAAAACCAATTTTAAGAGCTATATGTGGTGTGTTGCAAAATGCGTTGTCCTTTTATGTTATTTTTTCGGCTCATTCGGCTGCGTCTCGCTGCGCTCCAGATCATGTCTCTTTGCTCGAGGAGATTTTCATGAACACACTATGACGTCATGAACAAACATGAAGAGGGTTAAAAAAACTTTGACGTTACTTTTTCAGGTTCTTTCGCATATTTGAGGGTGATAATATCAAGTTACAACGATGAAAATAGGCCTATTAAAAGCGAAAATTAATTCGCTTTCGTTTGGTCCAACTCCCATCTTTGTAGGTGCTTTGGTTCCAGAGGAGTAGAGGTACAAACACGCACGCACGCACGCACGCACGCACGCACATCGTATGATTTTAATTATGTAGATAATAATAATATTTGTTGCTATAGCAACGGGTCTGGTAAGGACTGGGGAGTCACTGACACCCAGCCACAATTACATGTAAATACAGTGTACAATATACGGCCAAGGAATGGATGATGGTAAGTGGTTTGGGGACACGAATGCCTTACCACCAAGGTTAGACCTGCCAGGGACTCAAAGGCCCCCGATGGCATCGCCAAATGTGCAGGACATGGGAAGGATGTTAAAATGTTAAAAGGCCCAAAATGATGCTGTATAATTAAAAAGTAAAAACGGTGCTGAAAAATTTTAAAGTATGCTACGGTGAATACTAAAAACTAAAGCACCCAAATAGTGGGATTTGTCACCACTTAAGAAAAAAATAATTTAAAAAAATATATATATATGTAAATAAATCAAAGGCCAACCTGATAAAACAGGGTGGCTGGACTACTGCAAGCAACCTACATGCCATTAAATTTTTTTTTTAATGGTATATTTTAAGAAGATTTGTTTGGGACCACAACACAGGTCTCAAAAGGAAAAAGGGGGGGGGGGGGTTGCTGGTGAGGAAAAAAAACCATTAGGTGTCCGGGAGTAAAGGACGTTTCAGAAAAACGTGAAGTGGTTCCTCGTCAAGCAACCTACGAAAGGTCGAAACCGACAGTGCAGACACAGTCTTTACACTGAGTGTGTTCCAAATAGGAACCACTCGAACCGAGAAGAAATGCCGGCGATAGTCAAGGTTTGATGCAGGTATGGCCAACTTCCACTCGTGACCGCGTGTACAAATAAGGCGTTGTGCAGGATCGAAGAACGGAATGTCAATGCCGATTAAATTTGAAGTATCTTGTATGTAAGTACGAGGTCGGCTTTTAAACGTCGCAGTTCAAGCAACTCCAGACCCAATCTTACAAGTCTTTCACGGTAAACAACTTCCCGGAATCCAGGGAGATATTTTGTATAACGGCGTTGGACTTTCTCCAAGAGGTCAATATCTTTGGCCAGGTAGGGGGACCATACAGGTGTAGCATATTCCAAGATAGGACGCACAAACACCTTGAACGCCCAAATCCTGGTGGCAACACACCCAGATAAAAAAAACACCTATTTACAATCATGGAGTGGTGGAAAGCCGCAGTGGCGACTCTGTAGCAGTGTAAGGACGGTTTTAAGTTCTTAGTGAACCAAATTCCTAGGTCCCTAACCTCTTCAGTTTGGGGTAAGGTCTCCTGATCAGGGAAGTACTGGGAGCACTTATTTGTAGCTCCCACATGAAACGAGAAACATTTTTGGTTCGAGATTGGCAGCTGCCACCTTCGGGACCACGCAACAACGCCGTGAATCTGGGCATCCAATTCGGGTGACGGGGCAGAAGATAAATTTTCGGCTTCGATCTTTAGGTCGTCTGCGAACTTCCATCCGAAGGTACAAACATCTCCTATCCTAAGATCATTTATGTAGATCACAAAAAGGATGGGTCCGAGAACTGAAACCTGCGGTACACCACAGGGAACAGGTTTCTACTGTGAACACACATCTTCAACCATCACCCTCTGTGTGCGCTTCGCAAGGAAAGCTGCAAGCCAGTTTTTTAGGTTACCTTAAATACCAGAGCTACTAATTTTAAGAAGTAGTTTTTTATGAACAACCGACTCAAAAGCCTTTTTAAAATGGTAATAAATGACATCCAGGGGGGCCCCAATATCCAATGCGAAGGTACATCTATCCAAAACCGCCAGCAGCTGGTAGGTCGCGGATCTATTCGGAAGGAATCCAACTTGATCGTCACAAATTACAGGATTAACAACCCTTTGATTATGATACACGCACGAAATTTGCTAAACTCTACTTTGAAAGTACTTATACATGATTACTTCCATACATCAAGCATAAATACAACTTACGTAAGATATAGAAAACGTTTTGATGAAGCTACCATTTAAAAGCAGTTTTACATTGAAATCTTTTAATTATGATACACGCACGAAATTTACGAAAACTCTACTTCGAAAGTACTTATACATGATTAATTCCATATATATCAAGCATAAATCTAACTTACGTAAGATATAGAATACGTTTTGATGAAGCTAAAGTCTAAAACCAGTTTTACATTGAAATCTTTTAATTATGATACATGCACGAAATTTGCGATAAATTTGACTTTGAAAGTACTTACCCCATACATCAAGCATAAATACAACTTAGGTAAGATTTAAAAGACGTTTTGAAGAAGCTAAAGTTCAAAATCAGTTTTACATCGAAATAACTTTTGATTACGATACATGCACGAAATTTGTGAAAAATCTTCTTTGAAAGTACCTACCTCTTTCATACCATGGGACACATGGCTTTGTTTTTAACCTTTACACCATCTAACATCATAATTTTTTTTTAGTTTTTACATCGAATGGCAGTCAGTGACCACCAGGTCCTTGCCATGCCGGTTGCGTTTGCAACAAACCAATAATATATATATCATATAATTAATTACTAGGGAAAGCGATGATGAGCATATGGGGAGCTGGGCAAATTAGGATCTGGGCAAACACCTCTGCGCCATCTGTTGCTGGCGTGGATAAATACTTTGTGGAAAACCAATGCCGAGAGAGGTTGCTTACCTTTGCTTACAGTTCACATTCGGTTCACGTTTGCTCTTCGTGTTTGCAATTTTCGTTTTCCTCTGTTCTGACAAATGCAAAAAAAAAAAATTGCCGCCACGGATAATTGCGTTGCCAAAACTAAGGCCGAGTGAGGTTGCTGAGCTTGGCTGACATGAATGTTCGGTGCTGCCGTCTGGTGGTGGATATTGGATAGGCGTAGTATTGCGTAGTTATAATTTTGCGTTGTTATAATTTCTTGTATTACTCCCTCCTCGAGTGGCCGGGGGTGTAAGAGGTTATTGTTGTGTGGGTTGCATCGGATGGGAAGAGATTGACGCTACGTGGTGGCAAGGAGGGGTTGGGGTTAGCGGCCAGCTTGCATAAGAGAGAAGAGACTGGCGCAACGTGGCAGGGCCCGTATTTGGGGGGGGGGAGTGCATTCCACCTCTTGCTTTAATCTGGTGGCGAAGAGGTTGTACAGTAATATAATGGTGAAACGTTTTACGTGTAGTGATGCTTAATTGTAATTAATTCGGCATAGTTATTTTCTTAGCCGCAGTTTCTTGCCATTTCCCGAAAAGATTGCTTAGGGCTGGAAGATTTGCGACCCATGATTGTTGGGGGAGGGGGAGAGAGCGGAGAACAGAGACGCTAAAAAGAGGATCTGTGTGTGGGGTGACGCAGGAGTAAAGGGAATAATCTAACGGAGGCAGAATAGACAGAGATCAGGGGAGGGCAAAGAGGGAGGTGGGGGGAGGATGTTGCCGATAGGGTTAAAAAAAGGATTTTGAAGGATACGTGACTTAGTAGGGGAAGAGACTAGCCTTGGTCTTATTTTGTCATGCTGCTTAGTTATTGAGGCCAGTAGTTGTCGGGCTTTAGTGACCACACATTTGCTTCTCCCTGAACTTTGTTCGGGCTTTCCACTAGTTAATTATAAAGAAACAAATCCTGAAATGTAATAAAACTACGTTCTAGTTGCACACTGTCAAGTGCACAATAGCCCATCAGCAAAGTGTGTACGTTTTAAAATCAGAGTTGAGTGCTGAAGGTACCAATATTAAAAACTATATTAATATTTTATCCACTGCAACTGGATGCCATGTTGAATTCTTCATTTGGTTCTCGCCTCTGCTAGCTAGTGTCTTAAAGGAAGATTAGAGTATTTTCGACGTTCGATGCGAATGCTTGGGTCTGACTTGATAGTGTTATAAGGGAGAACCGAATGTTCTCGACATGTGATGCTGGTGCTTGCCTCTTACTGGCTAGTGACATATGGGAGGAATAGGTATTCCAAAAGTTTAACATGAGTACGCACCTCTGAATGTCATAAAGGAGGGTGGAGTCTTCTTGAGTCTGATGAGATAGCACGCCTATGAATAGCTAGTATCACAAATGCTCGATGCTTGACAGAAGTTCTTACCTCTGACTAGCTAGTGCCATAAAGGAGAACGGAGTCTCCCCAACGTCTAATGAGAGTTCCCGCCTCTCACTAGCTAATATCATAAAGAAATTTTGAGTCTACCCCACATCCGAAGTGAGTGCACGCCTCTGATTTAGCTGCTATCATAAAGGAGGATTGAGTATCCTCGACATTTGAAGTGAGTTCTTATCTCTAAATAGCTAGTATCATAAAGGAGGGCTGTTTTCCTGACATTTGAAGCAAATGCTCGCTTATGGCTATTTGATATCATAAATGACCATTGAGTCTTCCCGATGCCTGATGTGGCTGCTAGCCTCTGACTGGCTAGCACCATAAAGGAGGATAGAGTCTCCCTCACGTCGATGCGAGTGCTCACCTCAAACTAGCTAGAATCGTAAGGAGACATAGTCTTCCTGACGTGGGAAGTGAGTGTTCGCATCTGAATAGCTAGTATAAAGAAGTTTGAGTTTTTTTCTATGTCAATGCTCGCCTCTGCCTAGCTAGTATCATAAAGCAGAATGAGTATTCACGAGAACTGATACAATGATTGCTTTATATTTGTGAAATCTTATAACTTTTGACCAAATCAGGAGCCTCAATCGTTGCTTTATTTAATAGCCAGTAACTCAAATAAATATTGGACGGATTGCCTAGATTTCTTTTCAAACACACGGATTTACAGTGTCAGCACTTAAAACTATTTATAACCTGGATGAATTATTCTAAATAATTTACCGAGTTGGTGGTGTGATCTATCATGCATTGGGATAGAGCCGTAACTTGTCCTACTCTCCTTGTTCCTAAATTTACATATTTAAAACCTTTACTCCAATCAGCAGAAAAGACTAAGAACGATTTTGTCATTCTTGGTGAACGTGTTTTGTGTTTACTGCCATGCTGGCAAATCAAACTTTCGTCAAAATTGTTGATTGTTGATGGGTAAAATGAAAGAATCCGAGTTTCAGCTAAAAGTTTAGTTTTAAATCAAGAGAAGATAATTGCTAATTTCGAAGCCAACGAAATTGGCAGTCGGAAATGGCAGAAAGGGGTGTTAATTTCGTAGATGTGGGCTTTCATAGCTGAACTGAATTGTTTCAAGATGAGAAGGAACAATCATTGCATGCGCAAGCATTGATACCACTGTTGTAATTACTTGCCACAATTTTACGGTGCACGTCGTGGAATGGGGCATTTTCTGCTGGCTAAAGGTTTGGGCTTTGTTGAGGGAAGGCGTATTTATTTGTTACCGGCGGAAATATTTATATATCAGTGCATGGTGTCCGGGTCAGGGTATTGCCGGGTGACGCCATGTCATGCCAGGTCGCCCTGAATAAGGTATTACCGGCAACATAAAGGTTCTGTCGTTATTTTTAAAACAATTCCAGCTTCGTTGTGTTATACAGGGGAGGAATGACTGAAGGGAGATGCGGTGATTGAGTGAGCGAAGCGAATGAAAATCAGCATTCGTTATCCAGTGTGTGCAGAAATGTGATAGAAGAAACAAATTTTTGCTGAGCGTGGGCGTACACGAGAGACCCAAACGTACCAACGTTTCGAAATGTGCAGCCACACCAGCCACACACAGCAAGGGCTTCGACTAGTTCTTTATGGACTTCAGTTGTGGTGCTAACTGAAAACACGAGACAAGTAATAAAACGCATTTGTAGACGTCACGCAAAGAGGTTGGTCAGGAAAAACTAGCAGCAGCTGTTTGGACCTAAATTTCAGAATGTACCGAGCAAGGAATTTAAATCGTGAATTCTGAAAGCACAGATTAAAGTTGTAACTGCACAGTTGTAAATGCTTAAGTTTTAGTGCGGTAGACCAGCAGGGTTTGGTTTGAAACAAAAATGAGTTAAATTTGCTCCTCAGGCAGTCTGACATTTAAGTCTAAAAGGCAAAATAGGTCTGCTTCCTTTTTTTTTTTAAGTGTCCGTTTGGGCTTTTGCCTCGTATGTGCACAACCTCAATGGACATCCACTGGGATGAAACTTACCTTTCGTCCTGTTTCATGTAGTCCCCTTTTAGCAAGTCCCAAATCACGAAGAAATTGTCTTAAGTAGGCAAATGAAAATATAACAAAAAGTTCAGACTGTAAGAGAGCTCGTTGAAAGAGTGAAAGTGGATCTGGTACCGCTGTTTTAATGACTGGCTTCGACTTCAACGATTTGGAGACGTGTTTTGTCTGTAAAAAAATCATATATGGTCACTGTGCCATGGGTTCGTAAATTACTGCGTTATTTGCAAATGTCTTTAAATGGAAACAATCGCAATACCTTCGGAAAGACCAAGCTAAAAAGTTTTACTAAAAAAGTTAACACTTGTCCTCTACCATGTGTGCTCCAGTTGTTGTACGTAGAATATCTGACCGATTTTCAATTTTCAAGCACCTTTCAAGCATTAGGAGCTTCAAAAAAATGATAGTCTCTGTGATTCTTGAACGCTGTTCTTTTAAGTCCGTTACCCCCAAGAATTTTTTTTTTTTACAAAAGTTTTTAATGACCAGTAAATGTTAGAGAATTCTTAGCGCAAACTTGAAAAGTGGAAAGGTTTTTTTCCACGTAACAAAAGCAACGCACGTGGTAGAGTATTAATTTTTTTAGTAAAACCTTTTGAGTTTGTCTTTCCATGGATAGACCTGCACTACGATTGTTTTTGTGGTAAATTGTTTTACAGACGTAGGTAAATAGGATAGTGCGTTATTAATTGTTATTAGTGAAAACTGCTTGTAGTAAACAGAAATAAAGTAGTCATCTCTCCTATTGCTGGTCACAATCTCCGGTTAAGTTACAATTCAAAAGTGATTCCTGAAGTTATGTCTGTGTTGCAATATATTGCCAATATACTGCCAATATTTTGCCAATATATTAAATAATGACCAAATGCTACTTCGTGGAGTCGACCCCTGTTCTTTACCGTATGCTTTATTTACTCATGTCTGCAGACATACGGTACATAGTAAAACCGACACCGATGTTGAACCTACTCTTTACTAAAATATTTTAATAATCTGTATTAAAATATTGCTAAAAGATATTACTCAGACATCATTAATTTATCATGATATAGCCTTCCATACTAGCTTCAAATGTTATCTTTAATCATGAGGGATATCTTTTGAGTAATATTTTTGAATGATATTTCTCCTTTTAACAACATTAGAGATACCCTTGAATGAATCCTGAGTAATAGCTTCGAATGACATCTTAATCTCTTTGATATCAAAGGTAGTATAGTGGTATTGCTTAGAAATACCATCAGGGATACTGCTCTGTGATACCATTCAAAGAAATATTTCTTAAATGTGTCACTCGAAGGTACTCAAACGATTCGCACAGATATCACTCTGTGGCATTACTGAAAGATATCACTAAAAGCTTACAATCACTTAAGATTGGCATAAAAGCTGTCGCTCCTCAAAGATATAAGCCTACCACTAGGAAATATCATCCAGTTGGATACATTAGTTAAAGCCATTACTCAAATCTGCCTTAAAACCTTGCACACTGGAATTGTTTATGTTTTGATGTAACACAAATTTGGAAATTTTTTTTCATTTTTATGTGAGTGCGGCTGCGGCAAATAACCTTTTTTTGTATGTTGTGATTGCACGTGATTTTGTAGTAGTGGTTCATTTACCAATTGTGCCACGAATGGCAAAACATTGCTGTTTTTAGAGCAAGGGTTGCTTAAATTTTTCAACATATCTGAAATTTCACAAAATCTATATCGCAGTTTTGTTTGTTTGATTGTTTGTTTGTGTGTTCGCAGTGGGAATCTCGACACTCTTAATTCTTTTGTTTATTTGTATGTCTCTCAAACTGAAATTATTGTATGTAAAAGTAATGATTGAACTGTCTTTTCCACAAACTAGCACAGTACCGGTGACGTCATGTTTTTATTTTCAGTCACAATGTTTTCATGCAAAGGGGATCTAGGCCTCCATGTCTCTTAACTCTGGATCTAACGAAAGCTTGGGCGAGTTCTAATGAGAAATCACAGTATTTTCATGCAAACAGGAAATCACAGCAATCCCTACAAAACTGGCTACACAAGGGGGCGGCGCCCGGGCGGGGGGGCTTGCCCTCGTATTAATAAAAAGTTCAAATTGACTAGAACCATATTGTTTCACGGACTGTTTTCCCCGACAAAGAAGATAGTAGGTCTATTTCCCCCATTAACATGTAGAGTTTCGCAATATAATTTTTGGGCAGAAAAATATGTTCATTTAAAATAAAAGTTTTAATTTTCACTTAAAATTAGGTTGTACTTGCAAGGTTATTTATTTCATTGCATGGCATGGTGTTCGTTTAAAATCCAAGTACTATAGTGCCATCTTATTGATAGTAAAGACGAACAGACAAAGTATCTTTCCTAAGATAATCATCAATAATATCACAAAACAAATCATAGGCCAAAGAAATTCTCCCCCACAACCCCAAAAATTTTGGAAAAAATCGGGATAGCATAAATACCACTTTTAATGTAATATACGTAATGAAAATAAAGCAATTGCTTTGAAAGTTATTTACTTTTAATACGGCTTGAAATCTGGGGTGGGAGATAATATCCAGAGGAAAGATATACGAGTTAAGGCGGAAAGCTGCCCACTATGGTTTTTGATGGTGGACAAATGTCCGGGATGAAAATATCTGAATATCAGAATGATACCCGGCGAATCACACAATATTCTGGACAATATTCTACGTATTCAATATGTAATAAATTAGTTGTGATATTTCACATTGGCATAGCAAAAACAGTGTTGTTGCTATTGTTGTCTAGAGACAAATGAGTACCACTGACCCTCATTTTATCATGGTAGTTGGCGAATCTGATTAAATATGGCGAATGACATAAATAAAGAAAAATGAAAGAGTAAGCGCATGTTACCGTTTGGTTATGAACTGTAACAAAAAACGAGTTCTACACTGATAATTGTCTTGATCATTTGACTAATTGTCTTTGGTGTTGAATTGTCTCATAGCAGCATAAGAATTCCAGCAAGAAAATTCCTCGAGTGAAGCGAGACAACGCCGAATGTTCGAGTGTGAGTGAGCGACTTGGCTAGTGTTTAGTAAATTAGTTGTGATATTTTCACATCGGCATCGGCAAAAAAGAAGGCATTCAGTTTTAACTAAATCAAGCTAAATAACAAAACATTTAACTGAGTTCCGAATGTTTGTGACTAGCAATAAGTCTAACATCACCTTTCGTACCGTTACTCACCTTTCGAAATTTATTATAAAGCATATGTCCAGCCAGTAAAGTCAGGAAAGACATCAATATCAAAATTGGTGTCCATGTTAGAAAACCAAATGATGCTTTGGTTTGGGTAACCCTAAAACAGAACGAAAGGAACAACAACTCATAACTTGAATAAAACAACAACTTCAACACGAACACACCATATCCTGAACGAAACAACAACAACTCAACACTAACACACCATATCCTGAA
>JAHWFP010063070.1:0-18558 GCA_023313725.1 Lithobius niger
ACGCGTTAAGAACAATTCGGGGAAAATTTTCTAGTTATAAAATCGAAAATGTATAGGCTACTGCACTTACATCTGTTGTTTCATGGCAAGGATTGAGGGCCTAGAATTGAATAATAATAATCAAGGACCGCTATATTTCTCAACATGAACTTCCATTTTAAACGTCACACTGTGAAACCATATAGTTTCCCCCAGAATTGACAAAACCAGCGAACTTCGGTATTTCGTAGTCGTCTCACAACTATTTCACTGCGTTAAAAATGTTAATGGCAACACTCGGAACAGTTTTACCTTCTCACATTGGCCATTTCTTGTTGTTATAGTTGTTGTTACCCTTTGCTCTCACCTAGAGATCGAACCAATGAACTGATTTTTAACTTTTATTGCATAAAACGTAGGTATGTGTAAGCCTTAAGGCATTTTAATCGCTATTTGACTACAATAGCCTTCTTATTTTTGTTGGGGATATTTTACTCTCACTTAGAGTTCGAACTTATGAACCGATTTTCAATTTTTATAGCTTGAAATGTATAGGTATTAACAAAGGCTAGGATCTTTTGAACGCTATTTCAATCTGACTGAATTTTCTGAAAAAGCTTTAATAATAATAATAATAAGTTCGTTGCAAACGCAACCGGAATGGCAAGGACCTGGTGGTCACTAACTGCCATCCGAAGTTAAAACAAAAATTAAAAATTGTAAAGTTTAAAAGTTTAAAACGAAGACGGTTCACCGGCTGTAAAGGAAGGGTTGATGGTATAGGGTTGTGGTCACGAATGCCTTACCACCAAGGTTAGACCTACCAGGGACACAATGATCCCCGATGGCATCGCCAAACGTGAGGGACGAGTGAGGGGAATAGCCGTACCATTGTCAATGTTTAAAAAAAAATTTTTTTAATAAATAAAATAAAATAAATGCATTGCAGTTTAAAGCTTGGCTTAAACCAATTGTCAGTCATAATCAAGATAAAATAAAAATAAAAAAGTTCATCATAATAAAAAAGCCATGGTCACCAGGAGAGACACGATCATGAACAAGCAGGCATTATTGGGCATACACCAGTCCAACAATCACCACCCAACTAACTAGTCTTTCATCTCAATTATTTCGTATCGCGATCATCTCACATCAAAATTCCAGTTATTTAATTGACTGGCATTATATCTCCAAGAAAAACGTAACAGGTATTAAAAAATCGTATTAAAAAAACCTATTAAAAATCCTTAAGCGCATAAAATAGGATTGTGAGCCTTAATATAACTTTATGGTCCGAAGAAACAGATACAAGAAAAAAACATGTAAGCCATCAGCATAGCAAAAAGATGTGGAAAGGAAAGTCCAGCTTGGTTTATTAGTACATTGGAGATTATTTACACGTCTTAATGAGATGCTGATGGCTTACATGTCTTTGTCTTGTATACAGGTTGAGTCAAAAGTATAGACCCAGTACAGTTTACAGCCGCATGATTTGGTTTAGGCACCAAACAACCATCGATCGTTGGTCACCAGGGATGGGACCACATATTACGATCATTAAGGGGTGCCCCCTGGCCCTGCCCCCTTAAATAAATTTTCTACTTCCGGTTCCTTTAGGAATTGGGCATTGGTCCCAATTTGAGATATGTGCGGGCAGTTAATTCATGGTGAATGCAGAAAACAGCATGCAAATCGGTCAACAATAGCATGAGCTATGACCAAAACACGTTAGTGCAAATGTTGGCTTCAGTGCATAAAATTATACCCTGAGCAGTTTTGTGAAATGGTTGATTGCATGTAATGAAGTGCAGTAGGAAACAGCAAACGTAACGAAATTGATGAGGGTTCGGCTAGGACATGTTTGTGCAGGTGTTTGTAGCACATGTAACAAACTGGTGTTCAACCGTGAAGCGCCTGTCGAGGTTCGAACAAATATTTCAACAAATGTGCTGTCTGCCATAGAAACGTACGGTCTGCGCCAACTAGTGATTGGTGCCTCCTTTCCCGAAATCAGTGAGCAAGAAAGAAGCCCTTTCTTGGACACTCAAGGAAATAGGTATTGAGATCAATCATGGTTGCTCCCAGCCCTGCCCCCCCCCCTCCCTTAAATAGATATTCCACTTCCGGTGCCTTTAGGTCGATTGCCAGTGGCTACATGTGCAACAAACTTGTGCACAAACATGTCCTAACCGCACACTCATCAACATCGTTACGTTTGCAATTCCTTACTGTAATTATTACACGCTATCAACCAATTCACACAACGGTGGAGGGTATTACTTCATGCACTGAAGCTAACATTTGCACTAACGTGTTTTGGTCATAGCTCATGCTATTGTTGACCGATTTACATGCTGTTTTCTGCATTCACCATGAATTAACTGCCCGCACAAATCTCAAATTGTGACCAATGCTCTATTTCTAAAGGAACCGGAAGTAGAAAATTTATTTAAGGGGGGCAGGGCCAGAGGGCACCCCTTAATGATCTTAATATGTGGCCCCCTCTGTGGTGACCAACGATCGATGGTTGTTTGGTGGCTAAACCTAATCATGCGGCTGTAAACTCTACTGGGTCGATACTTTTGACTCAACCTGTATGTTTCTTTAGAGCATTAATTTTTTTAAAGTTTATATTCATACTTTATACGCTTTATACAAATCTAGTACACAATCGGGCTTTTACAGTCGGCGTCATAGCAAAGCATGACGTGTTGTTGTTGTACATTAAGGTTGTGATGAGTTCTACATACATGACAATTGACTTCCGGGAGAGGCAAGTTAAAGTGATTCATCCTAAATCCAAGGCCTTCTGTGGTAGAGCCCGTTGGCAAGTCGTATTTGGATGAAGGTAAAACAATGAGACCTGTAAGGGTGTAAAATGATCTTGCTGTAGATGCGGGAAGGATCCCTACAGTGTACGAATATCTGAACAGCAGCAGCAACAAGCCAAACACTTTAGCAATTCCACCTCGTGTCGAGATTTCCTTTACGATCTGTCGTATATTAATAAAATGTTGATTAGCGTGTTTACCAAGCCCAGTAGGACTTTTATAACAAATGTGGTCTCAAAATAGTAAAAAAGAGTAGGCCCTACGTTGATTTTAAGCATCAACGTTTTCGTTTTCACATGTGAGACTGAGGTCAAACCAGGGTGAGCAGGGTACAGTAATAACTATCAGTTACTAAGGGATCAGTTATTATTTATCGCCGGGGGTGGGGGCAGAGGAAATTGGGAGGGGTGGGGTCATAAAGTTTTTGGCCCCTCCGGGGGGGGGGTCACAAACATACTGACCCAAAATCATTTTTGGGCCTCAATAATGGTGCTTTCGCCAGTCAAAATTTCTAAAAACGCCTCAGCATCTGGTGGTCAAGCCACCCAGACCCCCCCCCATGATGTCAGTGTTACAAGGTTTAGAAGCTATTAGTACCTTTTCTGCTAGCCAATCTTTGCAAAAAAACTTTGTAGCAAAGCCTTGGTATCTGTTTTTTTTTTGGGAGGGGGGGGGGGTTGGGATTTTTTTTTTTTGGGGGGGGGGTTAGCCCATTTCGGGGATAACTGTGTTACGGATGTGGGTATACAAGCAAACAGTGTTTTCATCATTCTTATTGTAGAAATCTTGACAAAAGATGTGTGTAAGGAACATTTTATGTAACATTTTTAATCCAACATGTCTTTTTGTTAAAAACCAGACACGTTTCGTTACAACTAATGGTAACTGCATGGGGTGGAGAGCTACTTACTTAATATGGCTACTAGCTGCAGGAATCATCTGAAGACAGTCTCAATGGGTATACGAAAAGCGCATTTCTTTGGTGGGGGTCACATTATTTTTGGACCTAAGACATTTTTTTCAGGGTCTCGAAGGGTGGGTCATCGAAAATTTGGTGGTCACATTTTCATTTCCTCGGGACCCCCCTCCCACCCTCGGCCATAAATAATGACCAGTCCCTAATAGACCGACAAATCTTGCAGTCTGATTGTTTCAATATATTGTTGGTATTATTCATTATTTTCAGAATGACACAATCGTTAACAATGAAGAGGGACATTCAATTGATTCGGCAGATTCAGAAGGCAAGCTTGCAACCAGCGGAAAAAATAATAAAAAACTTCTGTACGGTGTGGAAGATGAACCTCCATTATACTTAACCATATTTTTAGGATTTCAGGTTCGTTTTTATTTTTGCTGCCGTAAAATAGTTTTACTTTTGAATGACACAGCTTGTTATTCGTATTATCAAAATATTTGCCAGACAAATTATGTTTGTGGGAAAACCCGTTCTTATTAAACGATTGGCTCAGCAATGCTATGAAGCAGTTTTCTTCTCTGAATCACGTCTACCTTTTGAAGGTTTCACCAGGGTTTTTGATATCAGTTAACTGCTGCATTTGCTAGACAAATTTTGTAACATATTACAGGGCATGGGCAATAATTTTATCGTGATACACAGTCCAGGCGTTAGTGTTAGCAATTTTTTTCGCATTTTACGATTATTGCATATTAATAAGTACAGATGAAAACCTATTTCCGTTACCTTTTGGACTTAAATGTTAGACTGCCTGAGAGGGAATTGAGTCCAATTTGAGACCAAAGATCGAAGTCCTACCTCAGCCGTGTCTGTATGGCTGAGCGGTAGGAATTCGGCCTTTGGTTTCAAAGGTCGAGGGTACATTTGCTGTTCGTGCAGTCTGAAATTTAAGTCCAAAAGGCAACGGAAATAGGTTTGCATCTGCATTTATTTATCACTTATCGAGCCGATTTGGCTTTCGGTCCGTTTTATCGCAGATCACCATAATAACTAGAAAATTTTATTTTTAATCTAAGGAACTATAAATGTGGTTTTTAGTTTACTTCTCACAAAGTTAATTACATATGAGTCGTTAACTTTTTTATCGTTTTGATTTAAATTTTGTAGGAATTGTTTTAGACGCAAGTTTTTTTCCGTCTTTAACGGAAACGGAAGTATCTTTGACAGGTTGAGATATGCCAGCTCTACACAATAATGTGGTGACACGATATTGAGATTATGAAGTCCAGACAAAGTAGCTTAGCTAATTCGTCTATTGTTTTTAAATGGTTTATAGAAATAAGAAAACAGATTTTTCATCCACATCTGAAGTTTACTGAAGTTTTTGTTTATTGTTTTGCCGATACTACTTTTTGTTAATAACTAACCATTTTATCCAGTCTGTTGTCTGGTGAGTCGACATGTTTATGTAATGAGTGCTTTCTAGTCGGATGTATAGTTACTTTTATTGCGCACAATAATTTGTCTTCTGTAATTTCAATTGTTTTTGTTACAGCATTATTTGACTATGTTAGCAGCAACAATCGCCACGCCATATCTTCTGGCCCCTGCCCTCTGTATTGGACCCGATGATCCAGCACGTGCCGATCTATTGTCAACTATCATATTTGTATCTGGCATTATTACTTTTCTGCAGGTTACATTTGGATCAAGGTACGAATTGACAAACACGTAACTACTCCTGTATTTGTAAAGGCGAAAAGAGGCAATGAGTGAAAAAATAAGCAGTGTCCGACAGCGCTATTGTCGTTAGCAGTTTTTCCCACTTTTTTTTTTTTGTTGGTCTTAAGTTTTGTAGGCTGTTCATTGAATTGCTGACTTTAATTGAAACCTGATTAGTTCAGTATGGGTGGAAATATCCAATGTTTTGACGTGCTATTCTATTATACATATCTTTCCTTCCTTAACCACACTTCAAAGGTACGATACAACGATTGTAGCGTATATTTTATATGTTTGATAAGGTTTTTATTAATAAACCTACATGAAAAGTTGCATGAATGTAAGCAAGGCAAGCAGCTCTTCTTAAAACTAAAACTTATGTCGCCTTTGGCTCACGTTTGTTTCTTCGTTCGTAGTTGTTGCAATACATAAGGACATATCTTGTGGTAGATGGTGTATGAGGACGGTGGATAAACGTTTGGAATAGTCTCATCTTCTACTTGTCTGTTATTTGTCTACATAAAAAATCTGGAAAATCAACTAAATGGAATTTCGTATAGATAATCTTAAAATGGGTAATCGTGTAACAAACTATAATATTTTAACAACTAATTGTGATTTGTTATGGGTTCGGATGTTATACATACAGCATCAGCGAACGAGGCAGGCACGTTAGATGAGTCTTCTGTCGGACGATTGTGGCCAGGATCGGGTGTTAATGGGATACCGTTAACATGCTTCAATCATTGACTGCTGAATAAATCTCCATCAGAGTTCATAATGCTGACGAGGAGGTAACGGCGACATTGATGAATGAACCGAAGCAGAGTGTGTGTACGATTTAAACGGGCCTTGTTTTAGAGGCATCAATAGTTCTGGTCACACAAGATTTAATTCCGTGGAAAGTAATTTACGTACGATGACCTGGAACCCCTTAACCAATAATGAAGAATGGCACTATACGAACGTAGTTAGGTCCAACTGGTTATTAAGGATGGGTTGCTGAACTTCCTTCTCCTAGGTCAACCATCTAACATGTCCTTCCTCCCCAATGATCCTGAAATACTTCATGAAGTACAAACATCAGTTTTCTCTCTTCTTACCCTTGAATAGCGAGTAGGCAATATTCACAAGACGACATTGTATACTTGCCAATGTCCTGAAGATGCTCCGTAACGGTGATAGGTTGCAGGAAGAAATAGCTAGACACATAGACTTTTGGACCTAATCACAATAGCCCCCTAGTCAACAAGGCTGTCTCCCCAATACGTGTAGGGCGAGAGAGGAGCCACACGTAAGTGTAAGGATATGAAGGGAGGAAATGACGTAGTGAAGAGGTTGTTCGAAAAATAGGAAACAATACAACGCGCTCGTAAGAGTGGTAAAGCATCAAGCTTTGATCAAACACTCGAGAAGAGAGCAGGACTGCAATAAAGGAAGATGATGACATGAACGACTACAACAATACAAGATGGTAAAAGATTGCTTCGGCTAAAGGTTTTGGTACATTGTTGCCATTATACGTCTTACAACACTACCAGACAAGTCAATTTTATGAGAAATCCACGAAGGACTAAGTGTGTTTTCCGCATATATCCCCCCCCCCTACCTTCCTTACTAACGATGGAATGTGGTAGGCCTACTGCTCACATCTTCACTCTTATACAGAACGGGGAAAAACATGACAAGTGTTGAGGAAAAAAGCCTAAGTGACAAAGTTAATTGAAATGTTAGCTTTTAACAGTTTATTAAATATTTACTTGCCAAAGAGTGATAATGCTCTGCACTTAGAAGCGAACTTGAAAATACCAAACAATTTAACTCAACAGTTAGTGTAAAGATGAATGTGTCGTTCCCTGGTCCAAAGTGAACGTTACGAAAATAACCATTCAAAATTTAGACGGGAGCTAGATAAAGAGGAGTACGCTCAGGCTGAGTACCCCATAAACGTGCTGACTTCTGACAAACCGAAGCAATGGTTGCAGATAGCAGCGACCGAGTGGCCCCTCGAGCTATACTTGGGGCTCAGCCACTCATAATGAAATTATACTAGCATTGTTTGCCACTGGACTTAGAAGAGAACGAACTTTGAATCCTCCACTGTAACACTAGAAGAGGAATCTCACGTGCACCAACCACATAAGGAGCAATATGGCGCACGACGTGAGGGTCAAAAAGGAGACTGTCACAGCTCGGGTTACGACATGCTGGATGCCTCTACTGTTGTGTGGTCCTCGTTACTAGGGTAACTATAAACAATATTACTAATCCCCTGAGCGTGTGCAACAACGATCTCAATTTTAACACTCTCACCCATCACACCATATGACTCGTCAATGTCTGTGTTTACGTTCACCGTACATAACTAAATTTTTAAGCCTATTGCGGACTCTAGCATATAGACCTGGTTGTCATCTGTTGCTGTTGAAACTGCTATTAATTAGTCGAGATGCCGATAGCAGGTTTTTGGTGGCTGTGAGCATCTGCACTACACTTTTTAGAATAACTGGATGGTTTTAGGATTTCCCTAGATAATTCACAGGTCACCTATTAAAACTATGGTGGCAGTTATACAAATAGGGCCAGAGTCACGTTAACTCTTGGACAGGTTGTCCTGTATATCAGCTTATAGCAGTTTGTGATAACCACAAGGAGTCGTACATGAACACGCAATTCTCCTCAGAGAACCCCACGACCGCCGCGACGTGTACCTTTATAATCTGGTGGTTAAGTGTTTTGACTTGGTGGTGAATGTTCATTTGTGGTACTTGGGTCTAAACCGTAGACTGAACGATGCTGACAAAGGAAAGGTGCATCATCCGACATTGTCAATTTTTGCTCATCCCCAATTGGTGGACTGAGTAAACATTGCGTTGATTGTTGGGGCCCTCCACACCGGGTCATCGACTGTATTGCCAGTTGTATGTTGTTGCCGTCTTGGGTTGGAGTTTCGGGCAGTTCTGGTTACGGTGTTGGGTCTCGGTGTTGGCGCAATGACAAAACCTGAAGCAAGACAGGCACCTGGATCCGAACGGCGGTCAGTTGGTTTGACCCTATCGCACTGACGAAACGAGTGAAACTTGCACAAAATTAGCACGAAGATTTATACCAACGCTGTCTTCAATTGCCATTACATCTTCCAGCATACCATCTGGGCTAATCACATGGCCTAGCGAGAGGCGCCTCGACCACCTGGACATGGTGAGGTGAAGAACGCAAAATCTATAGGAAGTAGCCATTTAAATTGGAGAAAAACTAGGGGTCCCCAAAAATGGAAACCTACATTGAGGGCGATGATAAATTCATGTCTGTGAAAAATGGCAATCAGTAAATAGCGGCAAACAATTACAGGTCCGCAAATACGGTAGCGTAAAAAATGGGAGCAAAATATTGCATTTCTGTGACAACGGATAAAACACAATAGGGCAGGATGGAAAGGTGCAGGTTCGCAAAGTTTTGGGTGAAAATAACATGAGCGGAAAATGGTAGAGCTCTAACAAATTTCAGGTCTGCAAAAAAAGTAACAAAATAGTGATGGTCTTCCCACCTCTTCCCCAGTGGGAGGCTGGTGTAACTAACACTGATTTTTCCTTCACTCCCTTTTAAACTTACTACAAACATGATTATAAAAATAACACCGAGCATAATTTCTCTGGGCCCTCTTCATGTATGCATAGCCTTTCTTGAGGGCTCCCATACGTCTTTTTTCCACGTATCCCCAAATACGTTATACTTTTTTTTTTGGGTTGCAACTAAATTGTTGTTTTCTTCGGATCAGAGTGCGTTCTGCTAACATTTGAATTACATTTTTATACCAACACGCTATTAATAATTTTTAATATTAATATTTTTAAATCGGTTAATATTTTTCTTCCCCCAGACTGCCGCTGATACAAGGAAGCACAATTTCGTATATAATACCAAGCCTTGCAATTTTGAATCTTCCAGAATGGAAGTGTGCGCCTCCAGTTAATAATGGTAAATATTTTCAGACGTTTGTAATTCTAATAATAAGAATAAATAATTTGTCGTTTAGAGCAACAGTTCTAGCAATGCTGCTGGGGATCGCCGATTGCCAGCCCAGAAAGCAGCAGGATTTAAGATGCGTGTAATCTAAGGAAATTCCAATGTGGTGGCAGTAAAGTAACCAACTAGTAAAATTTAAAAGTTGTGCAAGATGAACAATACAGGGAATAGTGGAAAGGTGAGGTAGGGCCTAGACTGCCTTACCATCAATCTTAGACAAGGACACAAAGGTTCCAGATGGCGTCATCAGGTGAGGGGAACGGAAAGTGAAAAGTGGAAGGATATTTGATATAAACCAGTGCATTAAATAAAATAAGTAAAAAAAATTAAACAAGCGGCTACAGCGACTGCCTAGTCGTAACGGTCTTCTGTACAGTTCCTTCACTGCCATTGTTGAGGCACACACCTCTATCATGCACTACAACAGCTATTTCTATTATACTAATATAAAAGCAGTAGCCATCACAATTGTCGGTTAAAAATGTGTTAGCTTTTAGGCCTATTTTACATTTTAGGCGTAATTGTCAGCTTTTAGGCCTAATTTTAACCAGCAGTTTTAATTTCGTAAGTAGCAGCCTAGGCCTAATGGAGAATTCGGTTCGACGGTAAGGCTATTCATTCATGCAACAATGCGACGAGACTATTTTAAACGAAGCTAAAATCCATTTGTTTTTATTGAGTGTTACCTTAGTATTATAATTCGACGATCAAATGTTATTATTTAATTTAGTTACGTCGAAGAATACTATTAGCTATAAGGATGTAACGATGTTTTAATTTGCCATGTGATTTACCTTACTTCTCACACTGAATCTAACGTTACAAACAATGGTCGTCAATTTCTGGTACCATTGCGAAGTTGAAAAAAGCGACGGACGGACGGACGGACAAAGTTGTTGCAATAGTCTTCTCAGCCGGTACGGCTGTACAGAAGACTAAAAGTGGCCTATGGAAGTTTTAAAAAGTAATACAACTTTAACACAAGCAGGAAGTAAATAAACAAGATACCTAAGCCAAAATAAAACACAACTGAAGGTAACAAGCCACCAGTATAAGAAAAAAACACCCTCCTATTGTGTGCAAATCTAACACGCAAATCTAATACGCAAACTTGTAAATCATAAATTTCTTAATTGGGAAGGCGTTTCTTATAGCTTATTTAGTCCTGCGTGTAAGCAGCAATTTTTTCAAGAACAGTGCACTTTGTGAGGATAACACAATATTCCGTGTACTTCATGTCCACACCCATGAGAAACTTTTAGGAAGGGGTGCCCCCTGAAAGACGTCCAAAAAACAACGTGACGGTCATTTTTGTTTTTAAAAGAGCCGTTATACAATAGAAAAATTCAAAATCGTACTAACGTATGTAAGTTTAATGTCAATTGCTAGGTTTTAAGGTCTGCCGAATTCAAAAAAAATGCTCGAAAAAGGTGCCAGAACTCCACACGACAAGGTATCCAAAATGGCGGCCAAAATGGTGGCTAAATTCAAGTGTTTTTCATAATTTTAAAATACACTATAGAGTGGGGCAGATTTGAATTATTCCTCAAAAAAATAAGTTTGTTTGCAATCACTAGTAACTAGCAAAAACATCAGCTCAAATCGGTAGTGTATGTGTTAGTAATTAGGGGCTAAGCTGCAGTTGTTTCTCTATGCTATAGCACTGCATTTTTCTTCAATTCACCGCAAATTACATCTTTAAAGTGATGCGGTAGCAGTTCTAATTAAAATAAATTGATGTATTTAGGCATAGATATCAGGTGGAGATGTTTGTTTTTCAACATGGACAATTAAAACGATTTATTGTAATTGAGCTACGCTTCTGCAGTTTATCTTCGTTGTAGTGATGTGCATTTTGAGATAAAGTTTGAGTTAAGATAAATGGATATAATTATGCTTAGATGAAAGGAGGAGATGCATGTGTTCCAACAAAGGTAATTAAAACGATTTATTGTAATTCAGGGCTGAGCTACGGTGTAAGACTGCTTTTTGCGTCTTTTTATCACAAGTTACGTCTTTAAACTGCTGCAGTAGCCATTCTGATTAAGATAAATGGATATAACTATAGGCTTAGATGACATCCATTAATCATAGAACTGCAACCATATCACGATAAAAAAGTAACTTAGAGAGAATTGCTGTAAGCATTGAGCTACAGCAAAGCACTTAAAACTTATCTCCTAATCACGAAACCCGTTTTTATTACGTATGTTGGAATATACACTTCACCACCTTTCGTATAATCCTAATTACATCCATTTACCATAATTAGATTTGTTATCGTGTCACTTTAAAGATGTAACATAAGGTGAATTGAAGAAGACATCGTGGGGCTACATCGTAGCAAAACAGTTGTAGCTTAGCTCCTAATTACAATTAAACGTGTTAATTTCCCTTGTTCCAAAACATACTTCTCCATCTTTCATCTAAGTCTACTTACACCTATTTGTCTTAATTAGAACGGCAACTGCAGCAGTTTGAAGATATAACTTGTGGTAAATAGACGCAAAAAGTATACCAAAACAGTGGAAATAAACTCCGTAGCTTATAGCTCCTGATTAGAAGAAATCGTTTTAATTGACCTTGTTTCAAAATGTACTTCTCCATCTTTCATGTAAGTCTACTTACACCTATTTGTATTAATTAGAACGGCTACTGCAGCAGTTTAAAGATGTAACTTGTGATGAATAGACACAAAAAGCACAGTGCTATACACCGTATAGAAACTGTAGTAGCTTAGCTCCTAATTATAATAAATCATTTTAATTAACCTTGTATCAAAATATATTCCTCATATTTCATCTAAGCTTACATACAGATATTTATCTTAATTAGAAGGGCTACTGCAGCAGTTTAAAGATGTAACTTACGGTGAATTGGAAGAAAATGCAGTGCTACAGCATTGAAACAGCCACAACTTAGTCCCAAATTACGAACAAACTACGGATTTTACGTGGTGTTTGCTAGTTACTAGTCACTACAAACGAATTCATTTTTTTGAGGAATAATTTAAATCTGCCTAGATCAGTTTATTTTAAAATTATGAAAAAACACTTGAATTTTGCCCCATTTTGGCCGCCATTTTGGATGTCTCATTGTGTGGAGGACTGGCAATTATTTACAGCATTTTTTTTTAATTCGGTACAACTTAAAACCTAGAAGTCGACACTAAACTTACATACATTAGTACGATTTTTGAATTTCTTTATTCTACAGCGTCCATTTTAAAAACAAAATGGCCGCCATTTTGGTTTTTGGACAGGTTTCAGGGGGGCACCCCTTCCTAAAAGTTGATCATGGGTGTGGACATGAACTACACCAGAGATGGTGTTATCCTCACAAAGTGCAGTTTTTTTTTTGCTTACACCTTGGCAAGATTAGACGATATTTCAGTTTCAAACGTAATTCGATTATCGCGAAGTTTCCCACCACCTTGCAGCATCCAAGTTTGTTTGGCATGAAGCCACAGTAAGGCGTGTTCCTTGCAAGCAGTCGGACACAAGCTACTATAAGCCATGACTTAAATACTCGAGCATAAAATAATGGGCTCTAATAGGGCGATGTCTCGGTAACCAAACATTTTTGGACTGGTGCTGTATAGGACTTTTTGACTTGTCTTTACCTCCTCAGTATGCCCTGGAAGTTTGTCTGTTTTATTCTGAAACACCCTGTACAGATTTTGATCTTAAAACGTGTAGATTTTTCCATAACTGGCAGGATTCACGGAAAAAGTTAGGTTTTAAGAGGTTGTCAAACATTCGCGTTTCTGTAGCACAGAGGTGCGTGAATTGAGTGAGGAAAGCGAGCGATTTGTACGTAAAGTAAGCCTTTTCAATGCGTTTCTCACTTTGCTCTCAATCTTTCATTTAGCACTACACTCACTTCATATGGGGCCTTACTTCTGGATGAATACCAACACGCAAACAAACAAACATATCGTACGTTTTGAATGATAAATGAAATGCCGGCGTTCTGAGGAACGGTATGAACGAACTGTGAGCAATAGCTTGTATCCAAATAACCAGTAAAGGGATTTTATGATTCTCTGGTGGTCAAATAAATTATATGAAACAAGGATCAATGCCAAGAGAGTGAGGCAAGCGAACGATATATGGCTAATTTTAGTTTGAAGACACAAATTGTTTAAAATCCTTGAAGACGCTTATGGTTGATGTCTAGGATGAATTTATCCATCATTGATCTTCAACAATTAATAGAAAGATGTGAGGCGTGTGCTTTTAGGTGTCGTTTTACGTATCAAGTTTGTTAGTTGTGCAGTTCGTCTTATGTGAATAATTTTGTAGAATAATGATTATTGTTGTGTACATGATGTAAGATTGGTGTTGAATTTGAGTCCAAATCTCAGAACACCCTTATTGACGTATGAACTTAACTCCACAAATAACTCCATGAAATGCATGTGGAAAATTTGATATGAATCGGAACAACGGATTGAAAAGTTATCGTGGAGATGGACAGACAGACAGAAAAACAAATAGCCTGCATTTGCTATACTTCGCACTGCGCAACACTAAAAGCAAGTTTCTGCAAACTGATAGCATGACGTTTTTGAAACAGTCAGTAACGAATTTTCACACATGTGATTGTTGGCATATGTAAATGATGCAATTATGACATGTGTCACACCCCCAAAAAAAAATAGATTCTACTCTTTCTTTAAGATTTTTTTTCTTTCAACAAATACTCATTGTTATTGCACTGATGAAAAAAATAAGATTTATAAGGTTTGTGAATCAATGAACATATGAAAAAAAAATGATATTTCGAAACTTTGCCATCTGTGAAAATTGGGCAGTATCGTACTCGTAATGCATTCTGTGTTGCATTGAGGCTTTCATTGTATAAAATTTTAAGTAAAATTACTACATTACACTCGATCCGTTATTTGATTTGAGGTTACAGGCACGAACACATCAGGTGGAAATCTCCTGAATTTAACTCTGGAAGAAAAGGATATTACATGGCAAAATAGAATGTGTGAGGTAAGGTATTTTTAATGCACCATATCAACAGTTTTCACGCCAAATACAAAAAAAAAAGCTTTCATGTCATGTCCAACTATGTTATTCAAAATGGCTGCTATTTTTCGTGCTTTCTTTCGTGTCATGGCTGAATGCTAATGATCCATACAAAAGACTATATAACTAGTCAAGGACTCGATGAAAATGCAAGTTTTCCGTCACGCTATCCTCGAAACAAATATGAAAGCACAATACCAGCACGAGCGCGTTTTTCCTACGTGAATACGCTTTCAAACAAAAATAAAAAATGACCAGCAGATTTGTTTGGCATTTTCACAATTTACTGCATAAAATCTTCAGTAGACTGAACTACTATCATTTCCTGAACTACTAGCACTTCCTGCTATTCTTCCATGAACTTTCAGACCCAATCTTGAGAAAATTTAGTGTTCTTAGAGCGGCTGTGTGCCGTTAAAAATAAAAAAAAACTCTTGTGCGATTAGCATATGATCATGGAACCTATTGGAAAAATCGTAGTTAAACTGTTTATGCCTTCTCTCTCCTCACTCTTACTAGCTAAAAACTGTTTTAGAGGTGTTTGTTTACATATAGTTAACATGTTTAAATCTAAGAGACAAACGGCTATTTCACACAGAAAAAATGCTAATTTGGCCAGTCTAAACCATAATTTGACATCGTCATTTTTAGTTTGCTACAAAGAAAAGTAACTCCAATCATAAAGAACTTTTGTTTTTTAATAACAAAACCACGTGAATTATTTGGCGAAGAATTTGGCAAAGCGCAAATTTAGATAATTTACTTTCATAATTATTATGTATAACGTCATTTTCAAAATTGTATTGATTAATTTTTTTTTTAAATTTTTTTATTCAAGCTGCAAGGTGCCATTTTAGTGGCTTCCGTCCTGGAAATCGTTGTTGGTTTCACAGGTATCGTTGGTTTTCTGATTCGCTTCGTAACGCCATTGGCTATGATGCCTGTTATGACTTTGTTGGGGTTGGCTCTTTTCGAACACGCTGCCGAGTTTGCTAGTGAAAACTGGGGAATTGCTGCTCTGTAAGTAGAAGAAATGTTTGTTATCGATAATATTTCCTTTTAATTATTAAGTAAACAGTTGTTCAATATAAATACATGAATAAATGAATAAATAAATAATTAACCACTCTGACTTACCAAACTTACATATTATATCTGTTTATTTGGTACATTTATAACATTGATGTGGCTTAATCAGGCAAAAAAACACACTGGAGGTAAACGTCAGATTTATATACCAGCTGGAAAAGCTGCAAAATCCTGGAATTTTGTTAGGGGCTTTTCCAGGCCTCGAAAGTGTGGTATTGTGACATATTTGCAATATCAGAGTGGGGAAAATGGGAACTTACATCATAATTTTGAAGGAATCAAATATAAGTATAATCGGTGGTAATATAACTAGAAGTTGATTCCGAAAGATTTTCTAATTCAGGAGTTACAATCCGAATTCTGAAATAATTATAATAGATAAGGCTAAAAATATTTGTGTACTATATCTGAATGCCACACGCAGTGGTGTAAATTACGGGGGAGCAGGGGGGTGGGGGAGTGAAACGAGTGCACCACCCCCAAGAACGAGCTGAGGGGGCATCAAAGTCGTCAAAAAAACCACATCCATACTTTTAGATTAAACGAATAAAAAAAGAAAAAGATTCCATGTATGGTTCTAGCTTCTTTAGTAATTTGCGTGGAAATACAAGTGACAAATAGAATTTAAATAAGATAGAATAATGAATCATTCTTTCAAAAGTCACTCATCATATTTGACAGATATTAATTACATCAATCTTTACGAATTTAAGAAAAATGGACCGAGTCGAAGTCAAACAGCGATCCCACATTATTTTGAAAAATTGTTTTTTTTTAGTGTTGGCCCTAACAGGTAGTTCTCCTGTGTTTACTTAATTTCATTGACCTGCAGGAAAGCTAGACTATGGTCGTAACCATAGAAGTAATCTTGTTGAAGGCCAGCCACGTGTCTGCTCGTGATCTAGAAGTCGCCTTTTCATTCGCTTTAAACCTAACATAAATTGCGGGTTTTGTCTGTCTACCCCATCGTAAATTTGATCGTTTATTAATGATTTACTTCCGATTGGAGTTTCTGAAATCAAATGTTGTAAAATGGAACGGATGGATCGCGGAATCAAAATTTTAAGAAACTTTTGTACAAAATTATACGGTGTGATGATACAATAACAAATCCAGACTGACAAATATCAAGCCGGTTGCGAATACGCAGTGGTTCCCTGCACTCATTGGGGGGAGGGGGGGGACAGCAATTGTAGCCAACAAACAATTGACTCGACTACATTAAAAAAAACCCCGAGAGTTAGGACAAAACTACAAATAAAGGGGTAGAAAGAAAAAAGAAAAACAACAGAAACGTAGTTACGGCCCAATCTGCATACACGGACAGACGGACGCACGTTCTATAGGGTTTAATTACACGCCAGTCGCCTTATCTGGTAAGGATTATTTTAATTGTTACCAATACATCCAGTTTAAAATTAAGTATACGGGTCTATAGTCCATCTTTGTAAGATTTTTTATGTTTTAAATATATATACTTTTACTAATAGCATCAAGCAGTTATTTTGCTTGAAAACTGTCTCGGTCTGTGGTTGGAAACGTTGTTAACATAAGAGTTTACTTTATTCACTTTATTGCTTTTTAAAGATCAACATTGACAATAGTGCGTTTTCATATCATTTAATAGTTACACAGCCAGAAAGACGTACTGACACACATGCTGACAGATACACTGTTGTAAATTTCAGTGATTTTACTGTTCAGTCACCAGTCAGATTTGATGATCGTGGAACGTTTTTATTTGTAAAACACATTTCTCTGTAATCTCAGGTATGAATGCTCTTAGTGCAGGATTCAGCAAGACTTCATTTCTCACTGGTGACTCATTTTGATGACGGGGATCATTATTTTACACTACAAAAACTGACTACAAAATACCAGTTTTTTGTACTGCTGATTTATGTTTGATTTTTTTCTACTATCACAGCCATAAAGATATTATAAAGACATATACTGACTGACAGATATACACAGCTTAAGAGGGAGTGCAACACCTTTGGTTATCTCAATTCTGACTACTAGACGGCGCTAGCGTCTACAAAGTATTTCAGTTATGATCTTAGTTCCACTTTTTCTCAGTTATTTTCCAACATAATAGTGCCAATTTTGTTTCTAATGAATGAGAATCGAATGCCTAGTGAAGTGTGGAGGCAAAATTATCTAAAATATATTTTTGTACTTTGGCGCAATATTTTAAGATTGGCTGATTGAAAGATAAATAAAAACTGTAAACGTGATTTCCATCCGATATCTAGGAATTAAATCCTTTTCCTCATTAAAAGCGTGTGACTGATATCAAATTAAACAACAAAATACCATAATAAGTAGGTGTTGTTTGAAATAATCGGACCTACTCTAATCGGATTCGAACGCAGAACGGGTGTTAATTGTGACGAGGCATGTTGACAAAAGTGCTGGACAGCAATTCCAACGCTCGTTAGATCTGTGCGTTCGGAAATCTGAGCCAAATGACGTTTCATGTATGTATGGAATGCTATCGATGCAAAACTGCGGCATAATTCATTGATAGTTTTGCAACCGAATACCCATCTTTCCCGTTCTTGAATTGCATTAGTTGCCCGAAAGAGTGTGAAAAATAGAAAGTTATAGTATGTTTATGTTCTTGTACCGTGAAACCTGGATAAAAACAAAACCTTGTTCAAAAATAATTTATAAAGGCAGAAAATGCCGCAAAAAATACAAGGTTAAAAAAAAGTGTCACTTTCCGAGGATTAGTCTCATGTCCTCAGAAATTGTTGCGTTGTGATGTGTCGGTTTTTACATGTCTCATTATGATTGGACTGGCGGCAGTGGCTAGCAATCCCTACAATTCCAATATGCAGTTCTGTGTATTTACTATTTATTACTTATAAAGTATTACTTGTTTCCAGCTGGGAAAGTATGCTCCCCACCCCCCACTGACTCCATGCTTTGTCAGTCCCGCCCTCCCGAC
>JAHWFP010063072.1:2502-17414 GCA_023313725.1 Lithobius niger
GAAGATTGCTACTAGCGGTAGCAATCTTCAAGTTTTCATTTAACGTCCAAAGTATTATTCGGTGCGATTAACTTGGCTAATAGGATTAACCTTGGCGGCCTTTCCCTGGTGGAATGATATCACTACCTTCAAAGGCCGACCGTTTTTGGAAACTTGGCGGGTTTTTCTACCAGTTTTGGTTTTGGGTGGATATCACAACTTTCATAGGACTGTGAACGTACATAAGGTTACACCGTCTGTTTAGGATGCTTCAATCTTATTTTTGCACACACTGACTAACAATCGCTTCGCTCACTCAATCAGCGCATCCCCTTCAGTTGTTTTGTTTAGCCTTGCAACTTCCCCTTAATTTTTCAAGATGTCGTTCACATTTAGTCATACAGAAACCCCCGAAGGTCGCTGTTACTAAAACAGTTCAGTTTTTAGTTCGTCTAGGCTTTTACAATAAATCTAAGGACCAGTCTTGATTGTTCAAGCCATTGATGCTTAAAATCTTGGTTGCAACTTGGAAAATAAACGAAATTTAAATTCGCCGGTGGCAAATTTCAAAACCCTCCCACGCATTTGTCCTGACCCCTACAACCCCCAAACCAACAAAAGGACCATCCTCAGATCACCATGCATCCGTGTGCAAAAATTCAGGTACGTAGGCCTTCGCAATTTTGCGCTAGCCATGAGCAACAAGTCTATGGGATTTAACATGGGAAAAATCTTATTAGCTAGTCAGCTAGCTAGCTGGCTAGCTAGACAGTAACATAAAAACAACGTTATTGATGCATCTTTTTCTCTGTGATTGGTGGACACTCATCCTTTAAATTTTAGTTTTTCTTAATCTCTGACTCTTTCCCTTACATTTTCCACAATTTGAAACATTTCTGTCGCATTGGGATTTATCATCAACATGCCAAAATATGCTTTCAGTTGCTTACAGTTAACAGACACATGTCTGCTAGCGAGCCGCCTTTTTATCATTAACAATCAATTTTTAACAATCGGATGTCTACAATGGGATGATCTACTATTACTTGGCAGCGACACACTAGCGTGTGGCTAGATACCGGCAACGGTTCACTTTACTAAAAATGCTTTAACAATACATTTGCCGAACGTTGGGAAACACAAGTTCCGAACCCAAACTGGGTTATCTGTCCCAAGACGATAAGAGATAATTTAGCTGGAGAAATCAAAGTGGAAAACCGGAAACATATATAATTGGCACAAATACGAGAGGAACGGGATTGTTGATGGTGTGTCTGAAGGTACCTTATTCAAATCATCCATATGTTCAAATGAAAGGTGGGCGTTTGACGACTTCAAGCGAACAAAAGCCAGCTCCAAAAAACGTACGAAAAAACCTTTGGTCAAATATGATGATAATAGACAGCAAGTAATTGTATTTCCATGTGGGGAGTGCATCGAAAGGCAGTTAGCTCCAGTGAGAAAAAGTAAAAAAGGTGGGTTTTTTTTTCATATTTTTATCATGCCTGGGTCTGCAAAAGTTGCGAATTCATACCAAAATCATATTAACGTGGTGGTATACGTTATCAAATGCCCCAAGGGCTTGAAGAAATGAAAATAATTGAACTTTTAACCGATAATTTAACGAGTATCAAAAACTAAAAGCCTGAAGGTGGAAAGCACTTTATTCGTTCCTTCGATCATATGAAAAAAGGTTCTGTCCTATAAAGTGATATCTTTTAGTGACCCGTTGAAATCATGTACTTATGTACATGTTTTGACCCAAAAAAGCCCGTTTATTTTTAAGGAATCAAACAGGATTACAGCGGAGAGAATTTCCAGCGTCCCTTCCTACCGGGAGCGCACATGCCTGCAATCTTCGTCTTTCCTATCTCATAACTGTTTTTGTCTGATTGCACAGCATCGATGCGAGCGCTCGCTGCGCAAAGCATTAGTTCTACATCGAGTCAGCAAGAAAGAAATAGATGTTCAGCATTGTACATCCGCATCTGGGTGGGGTGGAGAGTTATTACAACCCCAAGTCCAACACTATTCTTCCCTATTAGCTGTTTATTATAAGGTGCATGAATACAATTCGTTTCTGACTAAATAAGACAAACTATTATTTAACTGCCGACCATTTTGCCGAATATTACCACACATTGGTTCAAATCCCTTACACCCCTCCCCCTACCCCCTCCTGTAAAATCGTCCCCGGGTATCCCTGTTTCAGGACACGTCCAACTTGATATAACGTCTGCCCAATTTGGATATTTTCAGACATTAAATAATGGTAAATCTATTAACGCATTGCTAAACGCCATCGTAGCATATTCTGATAGACGTAAACATGACTTTGAAGTCATAAACTAGAACAAATCGTTTTACGTAAAATTATAGCTTAGGCTTTCCCGCCTTTTTTGTTGCCAGCCACACCTTATCGGCCGCGTCTCTAAAAGTGCCAAGTAAACGGCCCTTATGAAGCGCCGTGAATGGGCAGCCAGTTCATTGCGATAAACTTAATTCGTTAAATAGGTGAAGAAAAAAGTAGAAAACCTAAAATATGTGCGCCATTGTGTTTGATTTTTTTCCCCGCCAAATTGCTTCAATTTTCACGACCGCATTCTTCAAAACTGTATTAAAAATTAAAATTGCGAGAGGTATGAGAGTGTTAAAAAAAAAATAGGTTTAACCGCCCGAGGCTACATTCGAGAGCTCACTTTTGACTTACATAGTGAAGAGAACGAACAGCGGGATGCGTAGGTTGCTATGGTAACACTTGAAAGAACAAGGAAAGGAAGTAAAGAAAGGTGATGATCTTCGTTATTGTTTGACGTCCCCATCAGGTCAAACACCCTGTCTAAATATCATTATACAGCGGCTGTGACGTCACGCTAACTTAACGCCACGCTAAATTTCCGTACTTAAATCCCGTTAACCGTCACCGGAAGTGTGCGTCCTCACAAAAAGTGTGGGTTATCAAGTTAACCAACACTTTTGCCGATAAGCCACACTTTTGACACTTCCGGATCACGCGACAGGGAACGCACACACCAACAACCAAATACAGCGTGCAAAAATCAGTAACTCAATAAAAACGTACGAAACGAATTACTTAAAGGGACATACCTCCCAGCGCGATTTTTTTCTATCAACCACGTCAAGTACGACCCTAAAGGTCTATTTCCTTACCTTAGTCAATCCATTGGTAAAAATCCGTTTTAAAATGTGGCGTCTAGGAGATTTTCTGTTGAATAATTGCTAACTTTATTTACTGTATCCTATACGTATATGATGCTTTGTGCGCTTACAATAATCATGACGTTTCATGTCTGTGCGTGCATATACTAATTTTCTAATAATTATAAAATCAAAAATCTAAAAGATTAATGCGGTAAAAATTAAAATTAATTATTCCAATAGATCACCGAAGCAAAATTATAAGACACTAGCCTAGAAATTATAAATTGTGATGTTAAAATACGAGAATCATTCCGATTTGTGACGACACAATCTTTAACTTGATGCTGTTTCGTGTACTATTCCCAAAGCCAACTGAGACAGCAGCTACGTTCCTCTTTGCAAGGAACACAGCTACCACCCCAGCCGACCTTGGCTCTGGTAATGCGCGAATGGCGAGCTGCGTGTAGCTGTTATAAGGCTAGCGGAATGTTATAAGGGTAGCGGAATGTTATAAGGCAGGCCGGGTGTCCCTTTGAAAGGAATGAAATCGTAGCTCTGCGAACTTTGACATGTTTGGCCCATATATAAGCTCATTCAGTCCGCGTTAACTCCCCCCCCCATTCCCTTCCTCCACAAACTAAAATGGAATGACCTTCATTCATACCGACACCCTATTACCGCATATTTTAAACCATTCTCAAACTACAAACACACAAAATGAATTGCATACCTTCCCAGAATGTTCCAGCCTTATCCCTGCTGTCTCACATATCGAATTATTCGCTCCAAACACGATCAACGCTTCGATAAACACGAGAAGGTTCCAGTGTAAACCCAGCTTGTATTGCTAACCGACGCTTCTGTCTAACTCCCACCCCCCATCGCTCCACAAAGTTTGAGCGAAAGGAATCGTCCATCTATCACACTTCCCCCTCCACAAACTCATATCGAGGATACTGATGATCATCGTTTTCTTGAAGCAATTTTCACAAAACACAGACACGTTTTAATACGAGCTAGCTTGACGTCCCAACCGTGGTATAAAACAGTTATAGGTTAGAAGCGAGAGGTTATGGATTTTTAACCCACGGCTGCGATTATTGTCCCTGCTCTCGTATGCAAATGTCTCGGGCTTCGCCCTCCACTTTTGCATATTCGAGCAGGGCCAATAATCGTAGCCGTGGGTTAAAAATCGATAACATCCCGCTTCTAACCAATAACTAGCGTCTCTGCTAAGAAAATACAGAAACTCGAGAGAATAATGGTTGTAATTCAGACAATATTTCTGTTTTAAAAAATTCTGCCGCAGATAGGCGCAGCGCAGCTCCCATGGTGTGAGTCTTATGGGATATTTTTTCGAGAAGGTGGCACAAAGCAGAGAAAAAGCGCTTCTTATCTGGTCCTGGTTTGAGTCTGTATGCCTCCAAAATAACTTCTGAACCGGTTGATTGTTACAGGGAACAAAAACTGGTTAGTTCTTGTTTTATTAATCAGTCTCCATTCCTGAACACACGATGTAAAGTTTTGCGCCATTTTTTCTGTACGGTTTACCCTTTTCTTTTGATTTCTGGAGAGACTTGATGAATTGTCCTCGCCCTTCCTTCCGTCTCTTTTGTCCATTCACTCTTTCTTTTTTGTTTGAATCTGTGGCTCGTCTTGGGGCACGCGTCTTGCCGTCTCACAGCATCGCGGAAAACGGCAACTATCCCTATATTAAATTCATGACTTGCTGTATTTTTCAGGTGTGGAGCACGACATGGCTCCGTCGACGCCCCCGCCCCCCCCCCCCTCCGCCCCCACCCCCCCCCCCGGGGCGCCCGGCAGAAAGAGTTCTTCTATTTTACTTCTATAGTCGAAAAGCAAAAGAAAACTGTGACGTGTTGGGAAAAAATTAAAGAACTTTCCTTTTGATTTATTTTAATTTTCTGGTTGTTTTAATTTTTTCAAGTGTTTTCTTTTTATGGGTTTACTTTCTTCTCTTCTGGGGTTAGTCTTGCTATTATGCTATTATGCTATTATGGAGTTGATCTTGCTATTATGTAATAGTCATTGGTGAGAAATTCACAGTTATCGATTTTTAACCCACGGCTGAGATGATTGGCCCGGCGAGAGTATGCAAATTGTCGAGTGCATGGCACGAGACATATCTGCATACTCGAACCGGGACAACCATCAGAGCTGTGGGTTAAAAATTTATAACCATGAGTTTTCACCAATAACTAATTCATACCACGGTTGGGACGTCAAGCTAACTCGTATTTAATTAAAACGTGTCTGGATTTTGTGAAAATTGCATCAAGAAATACGGCAATCAAAGTATGTCGATATGAATGAAGGTCAGCCCATTTTAGTTTGTGGAGGGCGAGGTGGGTGTTAGACGAGTCCTTTGGAAGGTTAGCTCAAGTTTATGGAGGGAGGGGGTGGGTAGAAGTTAGACAGACGCAGCGTTTAAATGTAAGCTCGAGTTTCCAAAGGAATGTTGGGAGGTGTTCAAGTCATTTAGAATCAATTTCAGGTGGATATCGGGGATTGATGTATTCTAGACTTAAGCCGTGACATTCTGGCAAGGTAAGTAATTCTTTTTGTGCGTTTGTAGTTTGAGAACTGTTTCAAAACAAAGGGTAATATAAGTGTATCGCGTATCGGTACAAATGAAGGTCATTCCATTCAGTTTGTGGAAGGGGGAAGGGAGGAGTTGAGACAGAGGGAATAAACTTAGTTATGGGCCAGACATGTGAGAGTTAGTAGGGATAGGATTTCATTCGGGACATTCAGGCAAGTTAAGTAATTCCTTTTGTGCGTTTTTAGTGCATTACTTTTTTGCACGCTGTATTTGGTTGTTAGTTTGTGCGTTCCTGGTCGCGTGATCCAGAAGTGTCAAAAGTATGGTTTATCGGCAGAAGTATGGGTTATCAGCAAAAGTGTGGGTTATCGGAAAATGTGTGGGGTAGCTTGATAATCCACACTTTTTGCGATGATGCTCGCTTTTGGTTGCGGTTAACGGGATTTAACCTACGGAAATTTAGCGTGGCGTTGAGTTAGTGTGACGTCACAGCCGTGGTATAAGCCTCATTATAGGGTACCTCATTAGACTTTCTTTTCTTGAATTTACCAACTAACGAGGTATAGTATTCTTTGCGTTCATGTTATTTTACTGAGCTGCGACTTAGTTCATAAGTTAAGAAGCACAAAGTGGACTGACGAGCCCAAACAAGTACAAAACAGTCAGTCTAGAAATGTGTGCAGCTTGAATTTTGTAGTTCAGAATTTGTTTCGATTTGTAGATTAACGACTATTGTATGGCACTACTGTTAATTTTGTTTTTGTAGCACTAGAAGAGTGTGCTTACTGTCATACTAGTCATAGCTATTTGACCATTTATGGCGAAATCTAGGGATCCGTAGATATGCTGTAGCAGAAACATATTTTAGGTTAACCTTATGCTTGATATCGGCTAATTATAGGAACTTTGTTATTATGAAATTATATTTTACTGTAACATCAAAAAATAAGAGTAGAAGTGAACCAGAGTTAAAATCCAGCATATAATGTAATTTGTGACTTTTTGACATTGGATGTAGTATGTTATAAGAACCGAGTGTGTCAACCATGGAATATTCCCAAAGCCTCCCCCCCATATATTTCTAATTTGAATATAATTCAGATAAATTAGGTTGAATGGAGTCCTTAAGCAAGTTAATTCGATTTAAACTGGATTTTAAAAAGAAAACAATTAATTTTATGAGCCAAAAGGGAGAAGCTAAAGTTAGTGTTGGATTAAGTTGATGGTCCCAGTCCGACCGTAGTGCAGGAAGCGTTGTGGAATTAACAAAGGAATACTTGTGATACTAGATTAGAAATACAGGGTGTCCACAAAATAATTCCTTGATTACAAAACTTCATAACTTTAAAAAAAAAGAGCTAATTCCCTTCCTTTTTGCACTGAAAAGTAGGAAAACTCCCAAGTTTTTTTGGTAGTAGCGCATTGTCAAAGATAGGCAGTACCCAAGTAACATTCGACGATTGGACCAACATTGGCGAACCATTGGCGACGTTGGCAACTCACTGGCATTGGCTTTTACAAATTGGACTAATTTTGGTGCAATGTTGGCTCACCATCAACAACAATAATCTAATTTGAACCTTCATATCTCAGCGTCAAGCCTGCGTCCCATCATTGGCCCAACTTAGTATTTACACGAGCCACCAGTACATTGGAACTCCCTCAATGGGCCAACGTATTTACTTGATTGGTCCGCCGAAATGTTGCTACCACATTATTGAGCCAATGTAATAACAACCTGCTAAACCAATGTGTTGATAGCACTTTATTGGGCCAATAATAGTAATCTGCTGCACCAATGTGTTGGTAGTACTTTACTGGGACAACGTGTAGCAATCTGTTAAAACATGTTGGTTACCAATTTATTAGGCCGACGTAATAGTAACCTGCTAAACCAATGTGTTGGTAGTACTTTATTGACCTAACGTAATAGTGACCTAAACCATTGTGTTTGTAGCACTGTATTGGGCCAACGTACATTGGGCTAACGTAACAGCAACCTGTTAAACCAATGTGTTGGTACCACTTTATTGAGCCAATGTAATACTATCCTCTTAAAGTAACGTGTCGGTAGCACTTCATTGAGACAGCGTAACCACAACCTGCTAAACCAATGTGTTGGTAGCACTATATTAGGGAAACGTAGTAGCAACCTGCTAAATCAACGTGTTGTTGTTCAATTTGGTGTTCAAATTAGCTGTATTAATTACCAGCTCCACCAATGTGTTGGCCGTCATTCTCTGCGCCGACAAATTTCTTTTTTCACTCCCCTATCAGTATGTTAGGTATCCTTCGTTGGACCAATGTATTTGTTTTGCTGCTCCTTTAATATGTTGGCAATACTTCGTTGCACCAACGTATTTCTTTATCTGATTGTACCAGTAAGTTGGCTGTCTTTCGCTGGGCCGACGTATTTCTATTTCTGCTCCACCAGTGTGTTGGGTGGCCTTCGTTGGGCCAATGCTTTTTTTGTTGTTGTTGCTCCTTCAGTATGTTAGCCACACTCCGTTGGACTAACGTATTTCTTTATCTTCTGTTCCAGTAAGTTGGCCATCCTTTTCTGGGCCAACGTGTTTCTATTTTTGCTCCACCAGTATGTTGGGTGTCCTTCGTTGGGTCAATGTATTTCTTTTTCTGCTCTACTAATATGTTGGGCGTCATTTGTTGGGCGAACGTATTTCTTTTTATGCTCCAAATGTTTGTTGGCTGTCCTTCATTGGGCCAATATATTTTCTTTTAACGGCAACTAAAATCCTTCCTTCTTTCCTTTATTTGAGAGCCTTGGCCATGCGCCCTCTACATCACAATGTCTACAACCGAGACTCACAGACCTAACACAACAAAGTCTACTGCTTGTTTAAACAATTATTCAATGTAAAATAGGATGGTTTAACCTTGAGTAACGTTACTTTGAGTAGCTTTGATTGTTCGTACTATTAAGCATTACATACTGACATGCCTCAAATTGGAATATTTTGGCGTAATTACAAAATCTTATTTTTGTGTCCTGCACTATTCACTTTTATATTTTCAAAAAACTTGAAATTTCGTAATATTTTTTACGATGAAAACTTCTACTCTCCCAGCATTTTATACGCTAAACTAAGACTACAAGCAGTTCAGGTGGTGCAGTTAGTAATATCTACAGCTCGAGTTCGATAGGTACCGGGTTCAATCCTGACTAGTCGGCACCGTATTTTTTTTAGAGAAATTTTTATTTAGGTGTTGATTGACAATGATGCTCTAATGTTGGCATGATGGAGTCTTACCTGTTGGATGCTAATATGACCGTTCATAGAGGCAAAGTTAGAACCACGTACTGACGATGACACGAAGTGGCTTGTTGGAAAGGTGAATACGCAATTGCCAATAAAGTAAATATATGTCGTACAAGTTCCCCTATAATGTACTCGGAGCTTGGCTAACGGATACAGGATGAAAGTACAAGGAAAAACAAAGAACGAACGATAGAAAATTATGCTTTTTCCCTACATTAACTTTGCCCAGAGGCCTGGATTGCTTCAGAAAACGTGACGTAGTCGTGAGACAACTCGGTTCAGGGGTACAACAAATCTGGTTATTCTCTATGCGTCCGGAATTCCCAAAATACAGTTTAACATGACGAAAATAAATACAGTTGGGCAATAGTCGGGTGAAACATGATAAGCTTGAGATAACTTGAAGCTTGAACCTAAGCTGGGGACATAGTTGCAACTATATGGGTGATTAATATCGTTAGAAACGTGTACATAATCGCATTATGTTGATACGGCACATAATTACGGGATTCACAGTTCATTAAGATAATTTTGTGTTGGTTAATCTTAGTTCGTAGACGCATTTTGACTTAAGTGTTGTTGGATCTTGTGTTTAGAACCCAACATGGCGGCCAAGGTACACAGGCCTAACATGGGCTGTGACTGGACGCGTTGCTTAAATTGGGGGCGGAGCATACAAACGGCAAGGAAGAAGGGGAAAAAGGGCAGATTTTTACAATGGAGTACGGGGGAATGACGGTAGCTAACAATGCTGAAACGGTATGCAGCAGACGAACAACAATCGGTTTGACTGTGTACAACACAGTGACTGTTGGTTTGGCTGTGACATACAGTTGACCCATTTCCACTAATCTTTACATTATAAACCAAAGTCTCATAGCACAAATGAAGCAACCGCAACGACCCCCGAAAGGGAAACAATGAAAACGTGCGAGTGTGTCAATTCTTTGGCATGAAGTTGAAAGTGGGACGTTGTTGCCCTGAAAAGAAGTTGAAAGTGGCACATTGTTGCCTCGACTAACAATTTGCTCTAACAATTATCCTTCTAACTAAACACCGTGGTAATCTCAAGGGCAAGTATTACATGACGTCATGCACACTTCTTTTTCACACGGTACGCATCGCTTAAGCCACTGCGAAAGACTGGGAGTGGGGGGGGGGGTGTAAAGTGAGCTGTTACCATTAAGCATACGATTACGCATTAACTGAACCTAGAAGAGAACAAACAAACAAGCACGGGACCCAGGTACGTGTTCAACTACGTATAGCAAAGAGGAGAAAGGGAAGGTGAAACCAAGAGGAGAGGGAGAGGACGGGATAAAAGGAGGAGGGGAGAGGGGAGGGAGAGGATTGGTGGAAAAGGGGAGTGTTACACAAACAAAAATCGACTGTTGCATTGAACGATCAGGCAGCATCGAGCAAATACTGGGAAACAACCACGGGTCAAACAAATCCCCGGGCGAAGCCGGGTACGATGCTAGTCTATCTATATATATATATTTCGCTAAGGTGCAGCCTTAGCTCAGGAGCAGAGCTAAAAGGATTTTTAAGATCAGGATTAAACAAAGCTTCAACGATCAGCAAGAGGGTGAGTGGGCTCATTCTTGCCACGGTAGCAAAGCAAAAGGGCGAGCGGCCGACAATGAGAACGGATATGCGCTCTAACAATTAGAAACAAACACTATTGATTCAATAATGCTGACTATTACAGCCGAGTTGAAGCAGCGGGAATCAGCTAGACCGGCGTACAACTATACTACCTACTATAATGATAATAATAATAATAATAATTTATTACACTAATGGTAAAGGGAGATGCAGAAAGGGATGGGGTGACATCCACTAATATCTGTCCCAAATATTAAAAACATATATGAAAGTTTAAAAGATTAAAATAAGTCCCATTAGAGTCGATTTGTTACATTAGCATTTGTTAGTTTAAAAACATCTCAAATGAACAGCGAGATCTATCTTCCGAAGACCATGCCTGAACTGGTTAAGACTCGAGGAGTTGACTAGCTCTGATGGCAGACCATTCCAGGGGGATACAACGCGGTTCGCGAAGAAGTACTTTACACAGTCCCTTTTAGCAGGAGGCACAGCGATCTTAAACGGCTGGCCCCTAGTATAGTGGTTACCGCGCATGGAGAAAAAAGAACTTGGGTCAACATCAACCAATCCACGTACAATAGAAAATGTTAGACAAAGGTCTGCATGAAGCCTCCTTAGCTCAAGGGAGTCCATACCCAGACATGCAAGTCTGCGATCATAAGTCATATCATGCATGCCTGGTAAGTACTTAGTAAAGGCCCTCTGAACGGATTCAACATGCTTTATGTCCTTAACAAGATAGGGGTTCCAGACCTGACTACCATATTCAACAAGTGGTCTGACATAGGTCTTAAAAGCCATTACTAAAGTTGTTCTGTCCCCAGAAACAAAGCATTTCCTGATCATATGTGCAATGCGTTTTGCCTTGGCAACAATAATACAACAATGTGTAGAAAATTTAAGGTTGGATGTAAAGTTTATGCCAAGGTCCTTTGTTTCATGGACACATTTAAGTAAGGAATCACCCAAATAATATTCAGCCTGCCTGAGCCTACTCCCCAATGGCAAAGCTTTGCATTTATGTACATTAATGGGAAGTTGCCATACCGCTGACCAATCAAGCAGGTGGTCCACTGCAACCTGGAGTGAGTTGTGATCATGGTGGTCAACTATAGTACTGTAAAGTTTAATATCATCGGCAAATTTGGGATGTTTTACTTTACCAAGGCATGGGGTGGGATCTGAGATGAACAGTAGAAAAAGCAGAGGACCCAAAACTGATCCTTGTGGAACACCACTTGTTACCGGTAGGGATTCAGAGTAGGATTCCCCAACAGAAACCCTTTGAGATCTTTGTGAAAGAAAGTCCTGTATACAATTAAGTATGCGTCCAGTAATACCTATAGTCTTTAATAATTTCTACTAATGTTCTACATAATTTCTACATAATTTCTACTAATGTTAAATAGCATCCACAATTAACAAATCGGGGGTGAGGCAATTAAATAACTGGGGGAAAATCTGCATTATAAATTACAATGGATTCACAGAACTCCCCCGTGACCACACATGGTGTAAAAGAGATGTGGATCACAATATGTGAACACAATAAGGATCCATACAAGATAAGATACAAACTCGTGTATATGGTCCATAATGAGTTTGTGTCAACCCAAAGTGAGACGGCCCATAGACGCAAGGGAAACGTACAAGATGGTAGACAGAGTACTGGTACCGAACCCACGCCTCCATCAATACATAATACATAATACATATAATAATATAATAATATACATGATACATATAATGATACATCATGATACATAATACACTATTGTATTATTTGCATGATGGATTTTTTTGGAGGTCACTTCGGCTATGAGAAACTAGTAAACAAATTAGCACAACGTTATTATTGGGTCAGCTGGAAAGCCAACACCATGCGATAAGGTTTGTAAACAATGTCAACATAGAAGGAACCCGTGGGGAAAAGCAGCCCTGCATCCCATGCCTTTAGCATTAAGACCATGGCAGATTGTACAGATCGACACTTTTGGACCAATAGTGTCGTCGCAAACAGGGAATAAATATATTTTGGTCCTAGTGGATTCGCTCACACGATTCACGGAAAGTTACACCATGCCTAACCAAAAAGCGGAAACCATAGTCGACATACAATGTAATGAATTTTTCCTCGATTTTCTTTTCTTTTTCGTTTCACATCGACTACGGCAAGAACTTTTTGGGCAATGTATTTTCAGATATGTGTACCTAAACATATGCAGAAATGCACCGATTGAAAAGATGAACACTGTTTTAGTTGCCATACTTAGTCCCATCCCTTCCATTAGACTTACTCATGGCCTACCATAGACCAATATTATTTATTAATAAACAAAAAAACGGAACGTTAAATGTTAAGAGTAAGGGTCTACAAGTCAAAACCTAGAAGGAATATGAACAAGCTTTGACAGTCAGGGTCTAGGTATCAAATTTTGTCAGCAAGAGGCTGGTAAGCATTAGACCCTTACTACCCGGTGGCTAGCTTAGTTCTAGTCTATTCGGACAGAACATGTATATATATGAACGGTTGTAACAGGTTTTTTTTGTTCTTAGAATATCGTTAAGGAACTTTAAGAACATAATTTTCTTGTGAAGTTTCGCATTTTGTCTTTTGATGCTTTATAATTTTTGATTATCTTTTGTACATTATGGTAGAGTATAACCAATAATGCTCTCTGCTGCGAATATTCTGTCATGTTACTAAATCGAAAAAAAAATGTTCAACCTAAAGCAAAGCAGGAAACGCATCTCCACCAACACTGGACTTGCTTAATGATTTATCAAGCCAATTTTGTAAATCCAAAAACTTTCTTTAAAACTCCCTTTATACTAATTTCATAGATTTTAAGGTAACTGATGACAATCAATAATCCTCTTTACTGTGTATGTTCTGTCATGTTACCAAACCGAAAAATAAACTTTTCAACATAAAGCAAAGCAGGAAACGTACACCATACTACCACTGGATCATCACATGAGTTTTATAGGAGGATTTACAGTTTTTCGTCAAAATGTATTTACTGCTTTCTTATTCTTAAGGACGAAAGCTGGCCACCGGGTAGTAAGAGTCTAATGCTTACCAGCCTCTTACTTACACAATTTTATACCTAGACTCTGACTGTCAAAGCTTGTCCGTATTCCATCTAGGTTTTGACTTTTAGACCCTTACTCTTAACATTTAACGTTCCGTTTTTTGTTTATTAATATATACCTCTTACTTTTAGAATTGTACCTAAACTATAAAACAGTGCAGCTGACGGTAGGTTACTGCCTGCTCCGAAAAGAATGCACTACACACCCACTTTAGAGTTTGAGTAGAACTTCCTTTTTAATTTTTCTTTCACATTTTTTATTTTTTTATTGAAGGAAATCAGGCTACAATAAGCATAATTTCAAAATGGCTGACTCATTACAAGATGGCGTGGATTACAGATTAATAATAACGATGGCACATTCATTGTTTCAACTGTTAATATCATCTTTATTCTAAATTTGAAGGAAATTGGACGATACTAAACCATGCGCAATGGCTGTTTACCGTGACGTCACCATGAGTTAGCCAATGACGAACGAGAACAACGGCTGTTTGGCCGTCTGATTGGACTAGCCCAGTCACGTGATATGCACGTCACAGCAAACACCCATGGCGTGTGGTATAAGCATCATTTAAAAATGGCCACCAAATTTCAAGATGGTGGCCATTAGAGATGACTAGTTACGATGGCACGTTCACTGTTTGACGTGGTATCAACTGTATCGTCTCCGTCCTAAATTTGAAGGAAATGGGACAATACACATAATTTCAAAATGGATCCCCAATTTCAAGACGATGGCCATTAGATATTACTACTGACGATGGCATATTCACTGTTTCACTTGGTATCAACTATTTCGTCTCTGTTCTAAATCTGAAGGAAATCGAACGATACTAGCATAATTTCAAAGTGGCCCTGATTTCAAGATGGCGATCATTACAGTGTAACTGCGACTGTGGTGCATTAATTGTTTCATTTGATATAAACTAATAGCTACTTCGTCATGCGCAAATTCCAAAAGAAATCGGAATTTCCCAGTGGCAGTAAATTCATCTAGAGATTTCAGGATCCATCTATACACCGAACAGTGAGGTTATTATGCACGCTACGGTGTAGGTTCCGAATCTGCACTGAATGTGAGGCGTCTTTCCTGCTCGGAACATTTATTTGGAAAAAAAATAGTAGCGGGCAATCCTACCCCATCCCCCCCCCAAAAAAAACCCTATTTTGTCATCTATTTCCTTATGCGGACAAAAAAGTAGGAGCGGTGCAAGCACCGCC
>JAHWFP010063072.1:40388-55548 GCA_023313725.1 Lithobius niger
ACTATATACGTGTCTGAGCACAAGAGACTATATACGTGTCTGAGCACTAGAGACTATATACGTGTCTTAGCACAAGAGACTATATACGTGCCTTAGCACAAGAGACTATATACGTGTCTTAGCACAAGACACTATAAAAGACTATATACGTATCTGAGCACATAATCATAATTAGCTTTAAGAGTGTATGAAGCTCTAGTGAGGTAGCTTAGTGATTTTATCAGGACACGTCAGACAAAAAAAATGAATTTTTGTGTGTGGCTTAGTTAGTGTATGGGCAATAAGAAAATGGGCTACTCACACAATCTGAAGCAGGCCTTATACACCAAAATTAATTAATAGTAACAAAACTATATATACAGGGATGCATTTCAGGGGAGGGGGGTGGAGGAAATGGAAATGTGACCACCATACTTTCGATGACCCCCCCCCCCCTTACTGTGATCGCCACAAGAAATATGTCCTTTTCGCATACCTATTGAGACTGTATGTGATTTCCTGTAGCCAAGATTAGTGCTGCAGTCAAATTAAGTAGTTTTCCACACCGACAGTTACCATTAGTTGTAAGGAAACGTGTCTCGTTTTTAATAGAAAGAAACATTGGGCTAAAAATGTTCTATAAAATGTTCCTTACACCCATCTCTTGTCGAGATTCGTACAATAAGTATGATGAACACACTGCTTGTATGCCCACATCCGTAATATAGTCAGCACCTGAAAAACAGGAGCCAAAAAACCAGATGCCAAGGCTTTTCCACAAATTTCTTTGAAAAACATTACTTGCAGTATTAGTACTAGCTTCAAAACCTTGTAAACACATCATGTGGGGTCTGGGAGGAATTGCCCCCCAGAAGCTGAGGCGTTTTTAGAAATTTTGACTGCTGAAGGTACGATTTTTGAAGTCCAAAAATGACTTTTTCTTATATTTTGGACAGCGTCTTTGATCCCCTCCCCCACCCTCTTGACGGGACCTGTACAATTTATGACCCCCTCCCTTGAGAGGGTCCACAAAATTCATGACCCCCACCCCCCACCAATTTCCTCCGGCGATAAACAATGCCTGGTCCCTAACCTCAACGAAGAGAACAAACGAAGAAAAACAGAGGAACCAACATTGTCAACCACTAATTTTGTTTCTTTGATCTATGCAAAGAGCTTAATGAAATTCTAACAAGAATTTCATCAAATTGTTCAGTTTTATTGTTAACGTAAATCTTCCGTACATATTTCCGCAAAAAATGTTGCCCCCTACCCTAGCATGGTTTATACGGAAAAATGTGCGCCGCGCCCCACGGCTCCCCCCAGGCAGCTCCGTCCTTAGTTTTACGTAAGAATTAATTCGCACACAGTAGGGTGGTCCACAAAAAATGCTCAACCCGATTTTTTAAAATCGACATTTTTATAAATTCTTCAAATAAATAAGAAAAAAAATAGGGAGTATATTTTCCGGATCCAAAATCCAATTCTTAGTCCAAAAAAGTGGTCCTATTTCCAAATAAAAAATGAAAATGGATAAGATTTTCAATTTTTGTTTGATATAGTCGCAATGCCATAAAGGTTTACAGGTGGTACCGTGAACTGCACTGAATAGAAGGAAAGTTGGGAATATTTTTTGCACTCTGCATTGGATTTTGGATCCCAAAATTGCTCCCTACTATTTTGTATAAAGGTGGCCGCTTCCATGTTGGCTTTTCTCTGTGACTCAGTCTTGAAATATTAGCTTAAACGTATGTAAGCAAATTAATTTTATTAAATAATTAATTCTTAATTAAAATTAATTAATTATTAAATTAATTTTAAAAAGGAGTATTAATTTTTCGTGCCCCCTCTTTCTTCCCGCCCTTCCTTATCGTTGTGGGACGGTTTATGATACATTCACTCAAACCCATGTGAATTGTGAATACTGCATAGCTATTTTTACGATGGGATACACGGAAATAGTGAGAAAGTGATCTGTTCCTTTAATTCCAGTAAATTAATATGAAAAATAATCGAAATATTAAATATTGCAACAAGAGATAATAGCCCTGACATATAAATTCCAAAAAATTTAACGAATTTCCAAAGTCAATCTAAATATGAGCTGTAAATCACCTAACTTCTTCGGTCAGTAACTGTAATCATATCAAAAACCAAAACTGGTGAAAGGGGCCGCCAAGTTCCGAATGGTTCGGCCCTTCTAAGGAGTGATATCAACACACCAAAACATTCGCCAAGTTAATCGCACCGCTTAATAGTTCGAAGGTTAAATGAAAACTAGAACATTGCTAATTTCGGTAGCAATGTTCAAGTTTTCATTTAACGTCCAAAGTATTATTCGGTGCGATGAAGTTGGCGAATGTTTTGGTGTGTTTATATCACTCCATAGAAGGGCCGAACCATTCGGAACTTGGCGGCCCCTTTTACCAGTTTTGGTTTTTGATATGATATCAGCCGTTTTTTTAAAATTGTGTTTTAGACTCAACTCCAATACCGTGCAGTTAGTTTTGGTGTGTTGGTATTACTCCTTTGAAGGACTGAACCACTCAACTTAGAGGTCTCTTCACCTGTTTTGCTTTTGTTTATTTTGCTTTGTTTTTAGAGATGGTTTATATTTCGTGAATTGGACGTGAATACAATTTATTTTGCAACGTTTAGATTCATCGTGCTACACTAGTGTGTGGCTAGGCACGCACGACAGTATACGCGTTGTCATTGTCCGAACTTTGGCTGTCCAATGAGAGACATGCCGACAATACTAACAACGGTTATAACAATATTTTCGTACTTTCGCGCCATCCCACGCCATCCTCGTTACCCCCCTAGGCTCCAAACCATAAAAGGTGCGCAGTTCGTATCGTACTGTAGCCATTCGTCCAATTTCATAGCTGGAAGCCTTCCCGTTACCTCCGTATCGATGAATAATCACCCTATGGAAATTAACATGGGGATGAGCGGACTAGAATTAGCTAGTAGCTATAGTAGTTACACATTTTCAACGTTATTGAGGGCCAGATTTTGCATTGAAAGCAGCTTAGCTGGCATTCCTACACGAGTTAATTTTTGTCAGGTGGGTCATTGCTCTTGATTTCAACACAATTTAAGTTTTGTACCGTATTATTATTTTCCCTCAAGTACATGAAATGTGTTCAACTATGCTTAAGATATCAGACACTGACGCCATGGCGCCGCGCTACAATGGTTTACAACCTCGACAATTAAATTGATGTGATGTTTGTTGTGATGATTCTTACCTAACTTGGCGCGGCACACTAGCGTGTGTCTAGATTCTTTACTAAAGCTATATTTTGACATTCTTGGTGCTCCATAGACCGTTCTCTAACAACGGAGAGTGGCAACAATGACTTTCATGCATCTCAGTAAGCTTTTCTTCAGCATTGTTACAGCACCCATTTGCATCAACAATGCCCTCTTCATTTACTTATGGACGGGACTGTATCAACTTTTTTAATTTCCGATTTGCCACATTGTAGATCTGGACTTGAGCTGGAATCGTGAGTTTCATTTTTGTCTTATACGATGGATGGACTTTGGACACGTTTATGCAGTTCTCTCTATAAACTAAACCGTTTGTCGTAGAAAGCTGGTTCTTAGCTCATTTGAAAGATCTACTTCCGGACATGAACCCTTTATAGAAACAGAAATTTCAATTGGTCGTCCCGTTCCGGAGTTACCGGCCTGAACAATCCTTTATTGCTATACATTGTTTTAAACATTGTTTTTATCAGCAAACGCCAGACGAAATGTGTAAGCAAATACTAACAATGCTGGTGAGCCAACAATTTACCCGCACGTGAAGAGGAAGCATTATCCTTATTACGAGTCGATTCACGTCATTCTCCCGTGTTAAAGCTAAAGTGTCCGTTGCCCATTTGGCTTGCCGTCCTACATGTCTATTACAAATACGGACAAAGCCGGTGATAGACAGCTGCGGACAAACCAACTTTCAAAAGAAAGACTTGCACTGAATGATAATAATAATAATAATAGAAAGTTTGGTGCAATTGCACGCAGGTCAGGAAAGGACCCTGGAAGCAAATGACCAAGCGAAGCGAGCGAAATTCAGTGCCTTTTGAAACGAGTGCAGCCAACCAGATCAAAAACGAGCTCGTTTGATGTTTAAGGTAAGGTTTAACTGATCCGAAGTCAAAACAGCAAAGTAACACAAATAAACTTTCCCGTAAGGTTTCACATACCGCAGTGTTCCTGTACTGTTTAGTCCACGTGAAACCTTATAGCTGTATTCAACCATTAGACACGTAAATAAAATCAAAACCATATCCCAACTTTCAATATTGTTATAATAATAATATAGTGTATAATATAGACTACACTCGCGCCTAATTTCGGGGCTAACTTTTTTATCATCATTTAGTCCGGTGTCTCCTTTCCGTTCATCTATTGATACATACATCAGTTTTTAAGATTTCCTATTCAAGACTTCAGAACTGGTATTTCATTTTTATTTTCAACGATATTTCCAGGATTTCAAGGAATCGCACGAACCCTGAATTAGTTAATTTGTAGGGCTGTACTAAGCACACTAAAAGTATGGTTTTTACGATTTTTCAGCGATGTCCTTTGGCCAAGTAGAATGAACCAATCAGACATATCGTGTTTTAAAGTAAAAACTCTAAAAACATGTGAATACAGAAGTAAGGTTTCACGTGGACTAAACAGTACAGGAACACTGCGGTATGTGAAACCTTACAGGCAAGTTTATGTGTTACTTTGCTGTTTTGACTTATGTTCAGCTAAACCTTACCTTAAACATCAAACGAGCACGTTTTTGTTTTCTAATAAACTATACTTATATCACGTCCCTGAATGAACCAGCAAATTAAGGGAGCTATGTGCTATTGGAAGAGACATGTATTTTCACATCCGGTAGTTGTTCTTTCTCATCGAACATTATTTATTATATAATGTAAGAAAGGTACGTGCAAAATTTGGAACCTACCGACTAACCCGTTTAGAAGTTATCCATTCATGAAGAAATCGTACCAGAACTGACATTTACCATCACTTACGATAGAGCTACACAAAATGTAATTAAATATTAATTGACTTTAATTGACGTAAATATTAATTGACATGAACTGTCATAAATGATGTGTAAAAGTACTGTAGTAAGTTTCAGCATATTGTATTGATCGGTTTATTAATGTTCGTGAAAAGTGCTTCCCTGTATGTAGTTTTGTTATTATTTTAACCTATTTTGTTATAGTATAATGCCTGCTCCAGCCCAATGTATGTTTTATTATTGTCCATACACTAACTAAGCCATAAAATAAATTCAGCTTTTGTTCGCTAAGTCCTAATTCAATCGAATTTTGTCGCCAGGCTACCTCGCTACTCGGGGTGAAGTGCTATGCCTGTTCCCAATGATCATGATGTTTTATTTCAAGGTCACTTTGCCTTAAAATGCGAAGTAATGCACGTCAGTTGTAACGACGAAGTGTGTCCTGAGACATAAGTGCCAATGCTGAAACATTCCGAAAATCAGCCAAGAGCACAAACCACTTTAAAGTAAACTTGAACAACTGTACCCAGTAGTGTGTAATTAGCTTCATACAGCTGTGTAAAGTTTGCTGATGGATGGTTACTATAACCTGGTTCAAGAAAGAATGTTTTCCTTTTCTGGACACATCACTGTTTTAATAGAAATAAATGTATTATGGATTGTTTGCTTCTCTTCGATCCAGGGCCGGTGGAGGATAGAGGGGGTTATCTGCACTGGACCCAGGGAATTTCGACTTGAGGATAGCTGTTGATCATCTAAGCCAGATACAGTCTCTCGTGGGTTTCGTAATAGACGCAAGTACACAAAGCCACAAAAGCTAAAAAGTTATTTTTTTTTAAAGAGCACTCCCAGCCCAAAAAAAAAGACGATACGTAGTTTGTGCCAGGCTCTGGTAATCCTGTCACCAGCCCTGGATCGATCTGTCGTTGGGTGTCAGGTTAATCACCTGATTAAACCATTGTTCGTTACAAGGTTAATAACGAACGATGGATCATACAGAAACGAGTAATCCATAATACCAGGTCTAGAAGCTTATAAATACATACATGTGGGAGTGTCGTCGCTTTAACCTTATTGTCTTAATATTCTATCCCTTGTCACGAGGTTGTCTGGAAGAGAAGCTGTGGATATCGTTTCCCAGCTCCAGGCCAGTTGATTCAACATCGCCAGAATAGTTTTTTGCCAAAGCAACGCCAAATGACGTCAGCTTACTGGCACGCGTGTGAACTGGCGTTGAGTCTGAAAGCGAGACACGTGATTTTTACCCGAGCCGTGGCCTTGGCTTGAAGAAGCCATCTCTTTTCACACTTCGCGCTCGTGTAACGCTGTTTTACCCGTCTGTTGTACCCGGAGTTGCCACATACCTGGAATAATGATAACACGAGAGTATTTTTTTTCGCACCTATATCTTTGTGTTAAAACCTAGCAGCATATTTTTAACACGGGTTATCCCAGAAAACAGTTCCGACCAGTCGTTCTACATTTGGTCGTATGGGGTCGTCACTTAGAACGAGAGATGCGGTAATATTATGGACTCTTGGTCGAGCCGTACGGCAGTACCGTAGCTGAGATATCTGGGGCCCCTGCAACAAAACGTCTGGGGGCCCCTCTGCAAGAAAAAATCTGGGCCCCCTATGTTATGTGAATTCAGAAATTATCGGTACAGTGTCGGTGCCAGCTATTTCGTGTAAGCTACATTATTACCATTTATCATGAATTATACAAAGAACATTTTTTTTCGGTATTTTTATTTATTTTTTTTGTCTGGGGCGGGGGGAGGAGTAAATGATAATTTTCGCTTGGCCTTGCATTGCTTTAAATCCGAGTTGCTCCAACACATTTCAAATCTAAGAACTAATACATGAATTGCAAATTTGAATTGCAAGTTGCATGAAATGTGGAGAAGAAAAACACCAGTTTTATCTTACATAGGGCACTCCACCAGTGCACGGTTTAGTTAGCTGACCATCCACATGTAGCGTTTCGACAGACCGTTCGGTAGGTACGATTGGCTCAAAGTTGTTCATCATTGTTCAACACAAACAATATTTTCGTTATTTTCTTTTCATTTTCATGTTGCTAGTTATGGTTCATAGGAACTAAGGAAACTAACTGTTAGTTATGCTGCCCAGCTCATCAAGACATAATTTTGTGCTGACTAGTAAGACGATACCAGATAGGGCTGCAGTCATCTTGGCTTGCCGGTGTAATGAAAGAGTCAATCGCTTCTTTTTTTGAGGGAGGGGGGGGGGGAGGTGGTGGGTGGGTCATTTTCTTTTTTAATGCATACTACTAGAAATAACTACTGCAACGAATGAATGCATTTGGGTTTTGAGTGGGTCAGACAAGCTGTCTGTCTGCTTCGAGCTAGCAGTTCGTGTGTCTAATCGTTTGCAAAATACGGTAATTAAAAAACTGAAATGTTTTCTTCTGCAAGCTCGGAATTCTGGGGCCCTCGTTTGAGTCCCCCCCCCCCACGCCTTGCCGGGGCTGCGGGCGCTACACCTACGGCCCTGCCGTACAGCCTACCCTTATGACGCTCTTGATACATTGATACATTGATTTTTATTTAGAACAGTGACTTATCCGTATAAGCAAGAATTTATAGGGTTGGTACAAGAAACACATTCTTTCGTGAATCAACCTATAATATTTTGTTGGCAGTGCATGAAGAATAAGGAGTGGAAAACCTTAACTGATGCACTGTAGTCTTACTCTGGCATTTGATCGCATCACGTGATTCTCTGTATCTTTTAAATCGTATCCAGTCACTTGCAAATAAAAATTCGACCGGTGCACAGAGGTCAGTCAAACCAGTATCATAACATTCTTACTCTTAGACCCGTAGACCAAGAGATTTACCGGCTATGCTATATCATATGAAAGACTGGACTTTTAAAATTCCACATAAGGTGCGTGCGTATTGCCGTAAAAAAAATGTACCGAGCAGTGCTTTGTTCCCGTCATAGGCTGGGGCAGCATTAATATCATTCCATGTTCATAACGTAACTTTTTATATGTTCCTGGTGCGATTTACAATGTGTGTTCATGAAATCATACACCACAAATGACGTAGTACATTAAGGCACCTTTATGTCCTTACGTTTCGTTCGAGGGACGTGACCCGGATTCGAACTGTTGAACCAGTCCATCGCCAGATCACTGCTTTCACCGATACGGCCGCTCATCTACTGGCACAACAGAAAAGCACTTGCTTTACCAATGGATGAGTGACCATATCGGTAAATGCGGTATGACAGTGGACTGGCTCGCCAGTTCAAAGCCGGGTCACATCACTCGAATGAAACGTTGTTTACAGCGTACAATTTTCGCTGATGGCTTATTTCTAATTTATATTTTTATTATTTTAGAAGGAAGTTCGAAACAAGATGATCTTGAAGACAGACGTTAAGGTCAACGAACACAGGGGTTGCAGGATACTGACGACGTAAAGAACCGTACGCTGCCAAGCCATTTTTTAAGATAAGCAGCGGTTCAATCCAAATATTTGTCTTACCCAGTACGCAACCTGCTTTCTGCACTCTAGAAAATGTTAGATGAAGCATACAGGAAATACTGAGACTTTACCGTGCTTGAAGACTCAATGAAGCAATTGACATGATTGTACAGAGCTTTAAGAAATATTAACGAAATATTTATGTTAGGTGTTATCAAAAGCATGAGCTCTACTTTCTACCCAAACGAAAACGAATGAAGGAGTCTAAATTTTTCATAATATGTTACCTGATTTTCGTGCTATAATGGAGCCGACCTGTGATATTCCCACTCAGTCAGTCAGTAACAACAAACAGTCCCGATGATGGTCTTGTGCCGCGTGCAGCTTCCAACTTCCCTTAAGGGCAAAGTAACAAGATTCACTCAACTCGTAAAAGTTCTCTGTGGGCCACGCGCACTAAATAGCTGCAGGCAAACCGGGGAAATCCTCCAAGATGGCGTCAAAGAGAAAAAAAGAAAAAAAATTCCTAGAGGTCGAACGATGAAATGAGTGCAACTTTTTTTTTTTACTATTTGTGATCGAAGGATAAACGTGTATTCTTTCTTGTTTTTTTTTTCTCTATGCCTCTTTTGTGGATTTTTCCTCTTAATACGTAGTCATCTTTTGGAGAGAAATTGTATTCTGGAAAGTACCTCAACCCAAGGCCACATATACGATAGTGAGCCGGAAAAAAAAATAACAAACAAACACAGCAGGCGCTGCAGGAGAACGAACAAAAAGAACAGTAAATAAAAACAAATTCAATTGTATAGTAAGATTAAATAACCGGAAAGTTAGCCCTTTCTCCAGACGGCTGTAATAAACCTGTGAGGGTGCAAGAAAGAAGCTGCCGGAAATTATTAGTAAAGGTAGTATCCTTTACTGTAAGATTTGACCTAAGTATCTTTCAATATTGGCCTATTACAGACGGAGCCAATTGAAATGTGTATTTATGTTTATTATTATGCCTTTTCCATATTTGTTACCGTCACTTAAAATTAGTTTGTGATACTAACTCGACTAACACTAACATATTCAGGTAAGGTTTTCCAGTTTTAAGAATATTACTTAAAAATGGCATACTTGCTATACTGACTTTTAGCCCATACCAGTGAAAAAATCATCAAGGCAGTCAAAATCGATCTAAATCAAAATAAATATCAAAATCGATCTAAAATTGCCTTAAATACAGAATTTTGACCGGATTCGAGTTTTCTAGCTGAGCTGCGAGCCGAATTCGAGTACAACACCACACTCGACTCAGACAATGTTTGAAGCGCCGTTGCTTTAAATTTAGAACCTGAGTAAGTTCAACGGAAATTTAAAACAAGCAGTCTGGTGAGAATCATCAGTAATATCAGTAGTATCTTTGCTGTAATATGTTCCAACACATGACTTATTTTTTTATTTTATTTTATAAATAGTATTTAACATTATTATTACAGCTGTATTACAGAATCATTGGTATTACAGTAACATCAACAGTATTTTCGTGATTGTAAATGAAAGAGGTCAGCACTGTTGCCAAGAGGCCCGTATTTTTAAAGTTAAGTCCAATTTGTTAGGCTATGCCTAACTGTGGCAAATCTATGACGAGGTCGAAACGGCAATGGAATTGGCGTTTATATTCGAGTTGGCCACTCTTACAACTAATACGTTTAGTTCCTGGCTTCCCTAAACGCACAAAGTATGTGGATCTAACATGTAGCGGCAACCAAAGAAAGGCGATAGTGACGAAAGTTGTGGGATACGACTTCTTTATGGTTTATTACTGGCCTGGATGCAATACATGTGGTCCTCTCCTCATAGCGTAACGTTACGTTAGGGAAAGGCATAATACAGTAGAAGTGAAGTTCATAAGGCCTAACAACATGGAACTTCGTCGCCATGGTAGCTTAGGAACAGGGGAAAACAATTTAGTAGAACCGACTACGATTGATTCAGGACATGGTTATCAGCTTCACGCTGTGATACAGTTTGTAAGTATAATGAGTTGATACAGACTTACATGTTGGATGCAAAGAAAATAGGGGCCAAGATGGCTCCTAATCGGCTAAGGTATTTTTGATACGTGTGAACCTTACGCCGCTAGGACCAAGAAGAAGGGAAGATGGTAGGAGGGAGGGTAACAATAGGTACGGGTTAGACGGGGCCAGTATAACAATGCTGGTGTGATCCCGTAAGAATAGCATAGCTAACCACAATTCATAGAGCACACCTAGTGTTACAACAACCCGGTTAACAAACCGGACTTAGCCTCCTACAATAACATGCGTGAAGGCCAGCAAATGACACAATGAATGGCCAGCAAACCATAACAAACTCACTCTGTGGGGGTAAGGCGATTAACAATTCCATAAAACCTCCCACAGAACTCCCTCGCAGCCATGTAACGACTTGCATGGGGCATTCATTTCACAATGGTATATATAGTACACATAACCAGCTTATTGCGTAAATATTCAAGTAAAACAATGCTCTCCGAGGGTTTCGATACTAAGAGGCAAAATACACGACACAGGAAGGTAGACAGAGCGATGGTTTCGTTCCACACCTCAATGCCCACACAATGACACCAAAAATAAGCAACAGACCAATAAAATAAACCGGGAAAGGTGTGAATAAATTTACAACCTTCCTTTGTTACATGTTAGTGACCCAGTCGTAAAAGTCAGGTTACAGGAGTTTAACCACTTAAATATTAATGTTAGTTTTAAAGAGTTTTAGCAACACTTTAGTTTACATGTATATACACCAATCAAATACAAATGCACAGTTAGATTCGGCCCAGAAACGAACAGGCACGATCAAAGCGGATCAACTGAGCAAATGGCACAGGCTTAGCCAGGGTATCGGGTGCCAACTTAGCTGCGGGTCTATAACAGAGCTTAACCAATCCGCCCTCGACACAATCCCGCAAGAACCATAACTTCCGGACATAATGCTTCGATCAGGCATTCCAGATCAATCTTACTGACTAAACTTATAGCCGATTGGCTATCAGTGACACTTCTATGGGCCTAATAACACCCCGACATGTAGTTCTGAAACAAAACCAACAACCCAGAGTAACTCGTGCACACATTCTGTCAAAGCATGAAGCTCAGACTCAGTACTACTCAGGCACACTACACGCTGTTTCTGAGTCTTCCAAATTACAAGACAACCCAAATATTTTATCATATATCCCGAGAAACCTTTCTCATCAAAAGTGGTACTCCAAGAGGCATCACTAAGACCATACAGGGCTTCAGAGCCATTCCAACGAAATATCAGGCGCATCCGTTTTGTGGCCGTCTGAGCTACCCTCTTACACGCAGTGCAGTGTAGCTCACGGGGATCATGTGCAAAACGTGCTAAGTTACTCAAAGCAAAAGCAATATCTGGTTTGGATCCTTGAGCGATGTACTGCAAGGAGCCTATGAGCGCCTGGTATTTCGTTACATCACAGGTAGGGGACTCCATGCAATCATCCAGCTTTTGTGACTGTACATAGGGGGTTTCAACTGGTTTATAATTTTCCAACCCATAATGTTGTCAACACCCTGTCTGTGTATTTAATCTGAGAAATAGCTATGCCCACCTCAGACAACTCTATTCGATACCCTAAATAAAGTGTCCCTGATGTTTCAAGGAGGGTAAAATGAGTATTCACTTGGGAAATTACCTGTTCAAGAAGCTTAGGCCTACTTATTACCAACATATCATCCACGTGACACGATGGGGCAAAAAATTCCCCATCACGTACTACGGTATACACACGGGTCACTAGCTAACTGTGTCAAGCCACACACTAGTAATGTTCTACGCAAGTGCAAGAACCAAGATTTTCCGGCCGTGGGCATGCCGTAGAGGGCCTTTAAAAGGTGACATACAACGTCCCCCGGAGGTTTAACTTGTCCGGGAGGTGGTAGCATATAGGCTTCAACATTTAACGAAGACCGGATATAGGCCGATTTAACATCGTATTGTTTAACCAGGTAGTTATGTGATGCGGCCAAAGCAAGTAACATCTTAAGTGACTGAGTCTTAACTACAGGACTAGCAGCATCGTCGTAATCTTGGCCCAGCCGCATATTCGTACCGCACGCTACTAATCTGGCCTTATATTTAGACAAACTCCCGTCTACATTAAACTTTTTTGCAAAAACCCACTTTGGCCGTATAATCCTCTTACCAGTGGGCCTTGGGACACATTCCCAAACTTTCAGTTCATCTAGCAGACCTAGTTCGGCTGCGATGGCTTCCTTCCAATGATGAGCTTCTGGACTGGCCATAGCCTCCTTAAAACTAGAGGGGATAGACGTATTCACATAACTACAAGTAACCCACCTGTCATAATTAAACACTCTCCATACTCTTAACGTTCTACGTCCCTGTCATTTAGCTGTTGGGTGTTATCCTCGAGAAACGGGTCTACAGTGGCTTGGCATGCCATTGCCCCGTCTGGGCCATACACACAATGGTACTTATCAATAAGGGTCGATGCATCAGCTGTGGGGGGACTAGAATACGTGGGGGGGGGGAGGACCTGGAGAGCCGTGGTCTCAAACAAGTTAGCATACTCCTTAAAAAGAAACACATGGGATACGGCTTCACTGCACTACCAACATAAATTCCCCTACGGGGCATATTACAATGGTACCCCGACCTAAGCAACGAACCGAGGGAAATCACATTAGTCCTTGCTTCGGGGATCCAAATAACATCTTTAAGGGTCGCAGTCCCTTCATGATACTTATCAGGACCTTCCACCTCCCTTAGAATATCCTAACCAACTGCATACCCAATAGCACAAGCATCTTTTGTAGCCAACTCTACTTTAACCTTCTTACAATTATTTATGTTGACCGGCTTAGAGATGGTATGTAGAATAGTGGCAGTAGCCGCACTATCTAACCTATAAATTTGCGGCCCACTCGGTAAGTCATTTACCAGGACCTCGGGGTTCATATCATTGAGGCTTAATCCCCCGTGGCTACAACACGCATTCCTGCACATTTGATAACAATAACAATTAATTTCCATACAAATGCCATTCGGCATGCAATAACTAAACCGAGTTTGCATATACTGAGAATAGGCCTGGCTAAGGACTTGCAAATACACCATAATACAAAAAGGTACAGCTTAAAATACTACAACACTGGCAAAAAACACATTCCTAAACCACACGCTAAGTATACCATCCCGTGTGCCCTCCAAAAGAAAAAACGGAAATATCTTACTACGGTAAGGCTTTAAATCTCAAGGGAAAATAAAAACACGGCAACATTAATTAAAGTGGAAAAAGGGGAGAAGAAGCAACATTTAACTAACACAATAATACGGACCAAACCCCAACTTACCGGGATACCTCGGGGAGAGAGTCTACTTAACTTATGCACACAAAAAGGATACAGTGACTGATCACTCCCTCGTAAGGGTAAAAAGGTGTTATCTTCGTCCAACGGCCAAAGGAAATCCGTCTCGAACGTCTTGGCCAACTTGGCACGGTTTTAGGTTAGGTGAATCCTGGGTCTTGATTCTTGAAACTTTCTTTTCGGGAGCTTTTAAACAGTTCGTTTTCACTTTCGTGATGGCTAACGTGGCAAATGTTGAGGTCGAGACGATACAGGGTAGTGTCAAGGGTTTGGGTCTAGTCGACAGTTAAGAATTCGTTATTTCGTTCGAAATTCCCCTCTTCAGAAGTGCGTAGCTCCTTTCCCATCCTTGTTACCATAATTGCCATTCTTGCTACCGTAATTCCCATCTATGCTACCATAATTGTGGCAAATCGATGACGAGGTCGAAACGGCAATGGAATTGACGTTTATAATCGAGTCGAGCCATGCACTTTTACAACTAATACGTTTAGTTCCTCGGCTTCCCTAAACGCACAGAGTCCGTGGATCTAACGTGTAGCGGCAACCAAAGAAAGGCGATCGTGACGAAAGTTGTGCACTTCAAAAAATAAGCATCTTAAACTAAGATGTGAAATTTACATCCGTTTTAAGACGTTTTTGACATCTTACAGTAAGACGGTATTGCCGTCTTAAAGTAAGATGCTTTAGCATCTTAAAATTTTTTATCCGTTTTTAAGATGTTTTCGCCATCTTAGCAGTTTGGCATTTTAAAGGCAGATGCTTTGGTAGGCATCTTGCGTATCTGGCATCTTAAAAAAAAGGCATCTTACATATCCGACGTCTTAAAGAAAAGCATCTTACATATCCGGCATCTTATAATGCTGACATCTCATTACGATGGCGTCTAGCAAACTCGACCATTCTTTTATTTATATATGTTAGCTGTTCAAATCTGACAGCCTAGGCATCTGAGCTACAAAGTAGCATGTGAATATGACGTTTCAATCACAAAACATCTTAGTCCTTATAACTTGACTGTTGTCCAACGTAAGTCAACGTCGTGTTAAAGGGATATACCTCCCAGCGCCAAATTAGTAGATGTACACACAGAGATGAAACGTCATGATTATTGTACGCGCGCATTGCATCATTTAGTGACGGGTCGCTCTTAAATATAGTTAACAATATTCAACAGAAAATCTCCTAGAAGCCACATTTTAAAACGTTTTTTTTTTTAGCAAGGCTAACAGTAAGTAAATAGACCTTTGGGGCCGTACTTGATGTGGAGGATAGAGA
>JAHWFP010063073.1:3957-16394 GCA_023313725.1 Lithobius niger
GGGGTTTGACACAAACAAGTATTTTTGTATCCGTTTACTTCTATTAGAAGGCCAGGCAGAAATATTTATTAAGTGTCATTGTTGCTTATTAAGTACGAAAGTAGAATGACGCGTATTCACAGCATGACCGGAGGGGGGGGGGGGGGAGCGAGAACCACGCTCAGTGGGGCGTCTACAGCAAGGTCATTAGCACCAACGACGGTCACAGTGTACTGGCCCGGGTTGCAACTGAGCCACACGTTACAAAGACAAACCCCAAACCTTGATCTTATCGTATATCTGTACCTCCTGCAAAAACATTGAAAACCCTTACTGGAGGACAGAATCATCGCCCATTTTTTTTTTATTAATTTCTTTGAGCCTTAAGTCAGCCGAAGCAACTTAATGCTTGTATGGCTGACACGCAATTGACACGCAATGGCTCGCGGAAGGTGGAAACGGCGACGAATACCATCAAGATGGTGACAATCGACAAGAACGATGCATGATGGGGCGTTTAGGGCGACCAGGTCGCTACGGCCAACGAGAATGCTTACGGTGTATGTAGCAACGCGCACTTGGTCGCAACGGCTAGCCTGTCGCCGCGGCCACTGGGATCCCGGGCGGCGTGCAGGCGGCCACAGGGCGACCATACTTGCTCCGATGATTTTTCACCACGTGATCGAGAATTATCAATGAAAAACGGACGTGGCCGCGCGGCGCGTCGCCGTGTTTTTTTTTTTTTGGGCCGCTCCGACCACTGGCCGCGCGACCTGGCCGGTCAGTGCGCGGGCGCCCTTAAGTGAAGGAAAAAGTAAATGAAAACAAGTTTGAATCCATGAAACTTGTGATGTGTGAGGCCGGACCACAACCGATGTAATATCCGCGTAAAGCTTTAAGGCCGCCCGCGCACTGAGCGGCCATGTCGCACGGCCAGTGGTCGTGGCGGCCAAAAACACGGCGACGGGCCGCGCGGCCACGTCCGTTTTGATAATTCTCAATCACGTGGTGAAAAATGAACCAGGAGCAAGTATGGTCGCTGTGTGGCCGCCTGCACGCCATCCGGGATCCCAGTGGCCGCGGTGACAGGCTGGCAGCTGTGGCCAAGTGCGCGTTGCTACATACATCGTAAGCATTCTCGTTGGCCGCAGCGACCTGGCCGCGCGGCTTGGTTGCTGTGTGCGCGGTGGCCCTAAGTGTGGGTCAAAAAAAGCGAGACAGGATTTTATTTTTGGACACGCTCAATGTTTCCGTACGAACACTCTTCTCTTTACTGCGGTGTCCTTTACCACATTCAGTCTGCAGCTATAGGACAGCATAATTACGATGACGTAACTTCGCGTTTTTTTTTTTTTTCGTGACACGAGCCACAATCATCAGGAGAACTAAAACATCATCAAAAAAGGGTCTACGGCTAATTTACAGCCCCTAATTACAGTATTATGTATAGTCTATCTTTTCCTACCGAAGTACTATAGTGATTAACCGTTAATACCCGAACCCAATGTTTACCCTCAAAATGATGACGCATGTTAGACCGTCGCCCATCTGGAAGCCACGCGCAAGCGTAAAGCGAGCAGTCAGAAACACATGCCTAGCTATATAAATTGCTATCACGCACTCCCATGCGTCCTGCCTCGGGGCTACCGGCTACTAAAGCCTAATTGGTCATCCAACATGGGTATCACTGGTATAAAATGGCATCTGTTAGTAGTCAAGATCTCATCAGCCGAAGCCGTCAATCAGCCGTTACAAGATCCACCAATTAGGCAGCCGGATCTTGCCCCTTGCACCCCACCACTTACTCACCCCCCCCCCCACCCCTTCTCCCACCCACATCCTATTCTGACAAGGGGAAACAGGTGCGAGAAAGATGCCCACGAAAAAAAAAACATGAAAAGCCAAAAAAAAAATTAAAACAACATTCTGAGACCATTTAAACGAAAGTGATGTTTCTAGACGGAAAGCCAAATGGGGTCGGGAATGGTTAAATAAATACGAATGCATACCTATTTGCGTTGCCTTTTGGACTTAAATGTCAGACTGCCTGAGCAAGGAATTGAACCCACGACCTTTGAAACCAAATAATAACGTCCTACCGCAGAGCCTTACTGACGCGGGTATGCGGCGCGCAAGCAAGCGTACCTCCTGTGGCGATTGGAAAAGTGTATGTTTGTATGTACGTAATAATTATGTGCGCGTGTTAAATGCTGCATATGGGCGCTTGTTTCCTTTTGGCCGTGTCGGTATGGCTCAGCGGTAGGATATCGGCGTTTGGTTTCAAAGGTCGTGGGTTCAATTGCCCGCTCAGGCAGTCTGACATTTAAATCCAAAAGGCAACGTAAATAGGTTTGCATCCGTATTGGTCGTTCTAGCTTTTAAAAATTTGAATTCGCTAGCTCCGTTGCACGGGCCGCAGTGTTTTTGGAGATATACAGCCAGCGGGGCGAGGGATAATTTGTTAGAAAATTTTTCACCTATCCCAAACCAACTCGTTTATAAATAATAATTTGTTCCTCATCACGGCATAAACGACTAAAACTCGGCTGGAATATTTATCAAATTTTGTTTTTATATGTACATATGTTTAGCTAACGTTCATGCACTAACTAGGACAGCGTCTAATCATGTTGGTGATGGGCTAACAGAACGAAGACTAGAATAGCCACAAAACGGCTAGTTCAGCATTCAGTTTTTCCAACTATAGTGACCTGAGGTCAATTAGTATACGATAGTATGGATAACATCGTCCAAGAGTGTATTTTACGTTGAATGTCTCGACTTACTTAATTTTAACCCAGTTATATATTTCATGAGATAGCTCTGGCCAAGATGAACGTAATTTTTGTTTCTAACTACTTTACCCCCCTCCCCGTCCTCCAGAAAACTCTTTAGCTACGTTCCTGAACACAGAGGGAACAATTAACGCACAATCGCGCTCCTAACGTTCCGGCTAAAACAACCTCAACGTCCGTGAGCTATTGTTCTTTCATGGGCTTGACTTGTTATCCCAGCTGTTTCGTTTGTAGTACATTACGTGTGCGGCTTTTGGTTTGTTAATTGGAGCTTTTTTGATCGGTTGTCACGTCCGGCCGACAGACATCTTTCGTAAATGTGCGTCACGCTCATGACGTCAACCAAAATTAACGATAAAGTATTGAGTTTCTGTCTGCATCGTCATATTCAAGTTCACATATGACGCACTACTGCCATGTTTTGGATACATATATAAAACAAAGGTGCTGGGGAGGGGGGGGGGGGTGGATGGGTGCAGTGGCTACATTTTAAGCCCTCGGGCCCCCCCCCGGCGGCGGCCGGCGGGGGGGGGGGAGAGGGAGAGATAAAAAAAACAATGCTTTTTTTTTAAATTTCAAATCGTAATATGTAGAAAAGTTGGTCTTTGACCTTCTAATCACTATCCCAAAACGAAGGAAAATCTAAAAAGTTTCTTTTAGAGATTCCCACCTGTGCCTAAAGTTTAAATCAATGAGAAAAGTGGCAAATTCTGGAAAAAAATTATGTTTGACTAGTTTAAAATACAGCCCTTTTTAAACTAAACCTCGGTCTAAGCCGAGAGTTTCCCAGCTTCAAGTGGTTCACTCTAATAATGAACTCTCCCAAGTTGAGTTTTTATTTTCGAGTCAAATGATTAAAGGGAGTACCTCTAAACGAGACACGTACTAATTTTTCTGGACTCTACTTCTTGTCAAGTAGAGTCGCAAGGCTTTTTTCAATTGCCGTTGGTTAATTCCAGGCTATAAACCAAGTTTTAAATTTATCTCCTTGAAGATATTCTATTGCAAACCTAGAATTATATTACGCAGTCCTTACGGGAAATTCAATGCTGGCTGGGATGGAAGGTTTGGTATTGCAAGCAGCTATCTCAGCCGACCCTGGGAGAAGCATGTATGCTCAACGTTCCGTGCCGGAAGCAAATAATTTTTTTAACACGGACATTCCAGACGCGAAGCGTCACTGCGGATCTCTGACGCCTGTCGGATCAAGTTTTAGGCGAAAATGTTTTACCAGAACAAGTTTTGCCGGACAAGTTTTTGATTACGGGTGTCTGATATTGTAGGTTGGCAGCGCGAGCGAGGCACTTAATGAGGAAAAACAATAATAAATTAAAAATTACCGTTTTCGGCTGAGATCCATGGTGACGATTGGGATCAGGATGTCAGTGAAAAAACCGTTATTTGCTCGCCGGAAGGTATCGCGATACTTATCTGCGCATCGAACATGTTTGGAGCAGTTAAACGCAAAGAAGAAAGGATATATATTTAGACAAGAAGCGCCAATACTCTCCTTTTTGAGGGAAAAAAATCTACTTCCAGTGCAGGCGATGTTTCGAATTATGACGGCACAGACGCTGTCCGGATGTAGCTATAGTTAACACTGTTCCTTCAGTAGGGGCAGCATCTATGACGTCATTCTCTGCTCAGATTACATCTTAGTCCTTCTTGAGTAAATATACCTCCGTTCTTCTTTGGGTTTGCAGCAGGGAGGTAAGTCCCTTTAACAGGTATATACGGGGGCGTTCAAAATGGGACGACACAGGTGACATCTTTTCACCGACGACGCAAGACGAACTATACTGGAAAAACATCTGCCAGGTTTTCATAAACAAAGAACGAAAGTCAGAAACCATACATGGTTAGAACTAAAGCGGTATCTGGTCGCCTCCGTACCTCTGAACTTTCCTTCGTGATCAACGAAACAATCTAAGACTAGCTGTACCCGCGCAGATCATCTGCGCATGCGCGAGCGAAATACTATACTGGGAAACATGACTTGAAAACGCACTCCTGTTCCCACGCACCCTTGCAATCCCCCTGCACTCCCCATTGTGTGTTCTGCCCCCCCCCCCCGGGGCACCGACGTTATTTTTTGGCTGATTGCCCGTATCACCGGCTTGATACCCACGCAGATCATCATTCTGTGCACGCGCCAGCAAAACAATATGCTGGGCAGCATGATATGAAAAGACCCCGACTGCCCCCCTGTTACCCCGAACCCCCTGCACTCCCCCCCCCCCCCCGGGGGCCCGGGGCCCCGCGCTCCCCTCCCCGCACTTCCCCATTGGGTGATCAGTCCTACCCCCCACCTACCCCGAGGGTCCCGGGGTATTGGTCTTCTTAAGAAAGTAAATCGCACTTGTCAATGTAGCTCCACTACATTGACAAGTCTTGATACCAACGCGATAAACTCGCAAAAACGATCGTGCATGTAGTGATTGTTACTCAACCAACTTTAAAACTATTCATTTCGGCTCTTATAGCCAGCATTATTAAAGCTTTTGATTTCCTAATTCGTGGCATTGTTTGAAGCCCATTGTCTTCATCATCATTGTTAGTCTTCTACACTGTTAGTGGCAGCTTCATCTTACTGTCGTAACAAAAATAAGTATTGTCTGGGCGCTACAGTGTTAGCTTCTTATTCACTTTCTTTAAGTGTAGCTAATGTAGACTAGCTTTTGTAGTAGGGTGCATGGCTTCGGGCCCAGGCCCTGAATAAACTATTCATTCATTCATTCATTCATTCCCTTCTTTAAGGCAAATAAGTATATAGAATAAAAGAGACTGTCAACTACTCAAGGGCAAATATTTGACAAAAATTACGGTAACGTACCATGAAAGAAACGAGGAAGGTCTACGAGTACTTCCCACCACCTCATTCAATGCGAATCCATGTCAAAATACCACCGGTTAAATTTGCCACATCCAAAATACCACCATACTTAAACACCACCCTTCCAAAATCCATGTATGCAAGAATACCATTTTTTTTCTTTTACAGAAACGCAAACTTAATGCAAATTAACGCAAAACATGTGGAAAAACTTCAAGAGTTTGGGCTCGTTACTAAGTATAACGCTAACAGAAGTGCAGACAAACAACCTATGCGAAGGTTGGAACACTACTTTCTGTAGGTTCTGGAATCGGCTATACGATTATTGTTATTCAAAAGGCAAACAGTTTCCCTCCTTCGAGACGTATACGAAATGAGAGTATTAAACAACAAAAATGTCTCCTTAGTCGAATGTCTCCAAGTGTTGTATTGTACAGATCTGTGTGATGGACAGAGATGTGGCTAGCTTTCTCCGAGCGGTTGGGCATTCAATCAGATTTCAATAAAAGCAACCCAAAATAAATTTATTAACACAGCTGGTATTTAAGTATGGTGGCATTTTGGATGTGGTATATTTGACCGGTGGTATTTTTTCTGAAGGTATTTTGTCGGGCAACCGTCAATGCTTAATGTCAACAATGTAAAACAGGAATGAAATAAGCACTCTCACAACACAACACGTCACGGCACGTCACCACCCTTTCGCCACACACTTCCATTTCTTTTTTTTCCCTAGGGTTTCAACATGTTGCCATTGCCAAAAAACACTTCAGCATTGACTTAGGTGGACTGGCGGAATCGTTTGTCTCTTTCACCTGCGGCATTTTTGAATGAATTTTACATGATTGTCTTGCGCACGTTTTTGCGGTCGGCTTATTTCTATACACCTAAGAAGTTCGTGATGTTTTTCTGGTGAGTAGTTGAAACGACTTGCCGCCCTGCTCTTATACATGAAATGAAATACTAGTGCAAATATTACACTATGGGGTGGAACTCTATCCTCCCCCTTTCCATCCATCGATTTTGGGTTATGTTGCCCAACACTGCCTGGATCTCGACTGGTAAAACTTTAGGATGGAGGGAACTGCTAAAACTTCCCTACGGATGGAGGGGGGGGGGGGGGGGGATTGAGGCTTAATGGCGCGTCGACAACTTGGTCATTAGCGCCACCGTGACGGTGTGCGTTAGTAAAACTTTAAGCCTACGGATGGAGACAACCGTGACGGCGTGCGTGGGGTAACCGTTGCTTTGTGACCCATATAGAGACAAAAAAAATGGTATACGGGAGGTAGGTAGGAGGCGAGGTGCTCGGTATATGTCAATTGCACTGCCCTTGTTTTCACTAACCCTTTAAGTTACACATTACTTCTAGCCATTTTTTCTAGCCATTAGTGGTCATCGTGGCTGAGTTGTGAGAGAGCAAAGCATGGTTGCTGCAGGTTTGCGGATCTGGTCGAACCCCTGGAAAGGGGATTTTGGCAAAGTCCCCGCCTGGGTAGCGTGAGAGGCTACCATGTTCCTTCAGCAGCTATGGGAACTATTCTGGCTAATTCTGGACAATCTTTCGGCCCCTACGATGATCGGAGGTTTCCCGGTTCGAACCCCCGGGTTGGCTTCTCCCTTTACCAGATATTTCTTCTCTCCTAAAAATCTGGTAATGTTCAAAATTGAGCCGGTTCAGCCACACGAGCATAAAATTGCTTCGGCTGACTTAAGGCTCAAAGAAAATTAATTTAAAAAAAATTAAAAAATTTTTTGTTTAATGTATGTAGAACAAACAATCGTAGATTCCAACAGACATTCATTTGGTTTGGTGACAAAGACGCTAACCACTAGGCTGTGATTGCTCGTTTTGCTCAAAAGATTGTAGGGCTGCTGGGTACTTGTTTTTTTTTTTCCCACTTTTTTTTTGGGGGTGGGGGTGGATTGGGGAAGCAATTTGGCAAAAGAAACCTTCAAACCTGTGTTAGCGTAATTTAAAATCAGTTTTCTGCAAAACCATGCTTGTACGAAAAACCTGGCCCGTTCACGAGGCAACTCAAGGTTTCCTTAGAGAAGTCTGGGGTTTTCAACTTTTCTTTGAAAAATCCGCAACGCATAGAGAGGGAGACCCAGTTTGTTAGCGCTACTTGCAGCCAGCTTAGTTCAAAACTACCCAAATGGGTTCTGGTTCAGGGTACACCTGAAGAGCAACCTCTAGGCTTCCTTGGAGAATAATGGCGGTAACGAAACCTGACGAATAACTCCACTGAAATCGCAAAACTTGTTAACGCCTTCGAATATAAATATAAATAATTCGCTGCAAAATCAACAGGTCAAGGAAGGGCCTGACAGACCACTGACACCCTGACAGAAAAGTTACGGTTAGAGTTTGGTCAGTTCCATCTAACGTATTTGGATAGAATCGTCCTTGGTTCGGCCAATTTCTTGTTAAAAATACTCAATTGGGGAGAGCCAATACCACTTCACAAGGCTGGGTGTTCCACACACAATCACTACGCGGTTTGAAAAGAAACATTTTCTACAATCACGCGAAAAGGACTGGGTCACCAATTTTAGCGGATGACCTCTAGTTTTGGATGAGGTGCGAATAGAAAAATGAACGACCGTAATTAAAGTTACAACGGTCATGAAAAAGGGAGTATACGTCACAGTTCAAATCATATTTTAATAGGCGAAGTTCGAGGGAATCAACTCCCAAAATACTAAGTCGTTTGGTATAGCTCATCTCAGAGAGGCCTGGCAAATAATTGGTGACCGAGCGTTGCAAAGACTCAACGTGGTCAATGTCCTTAATAAGACGAGGGAACCAGACTGGACACGCGCATTCCAAAATTGGCCGCACAAAAACACAAAAGGCTCGAAGAAGCGTTTTGGAATCCTTAGATAAGAAGCAACGCCTAATCAGAGCAGCTGTCTGTCTGCCTGTGTCAACAACATTGCAACAATGGATGATATATAAGCTATTTGGGTAAACTACGCAGTTCTCGTCTTACGTTGAACTACCTATTTGAGACACCTCCAGACAAGGAGTAGCAGAAGAATTTGGTTCGACTGTAAGCCTATTCATTCATGCAACAATGCGACGTGATTATTTTGAACGAAGCTAAAATCTTTTTTGCTTTTACGGCTGCTTGTTTTCCTTAGGATTTCAATTCGGCGATCAAATTTTATTATTTAATTTAGTTACGTCGAAGAAGTCTATCACCTACAAGGAAGTAACGATGTTTTAATTTGCCATGTTGCTTAACTAAATTTTGACACTGAATCTAACGTTGTAAACCGTGGTCGTCTCTATCTGGTACCGTCGCGAAGTTGAAAAAGGCGACGGACGGACGGACAAATTCGTTGAAAAATTCGTTGCCGGCACGGCTGTACAGAAGACTAAAAAAGAACAACATTATTCGCAGCACTGCTGCGATTTTCATGACTGAAAACAAGATCACGTGACCCACATCAGCCTATTGGATGACGGAGAATCTGGAACGTGGATGCTGTGTTTAGAATATGGAAAATTGTTATTGAAATAGTGAAGAGGCGCCTTTAACGTGCTCGCCTATACCGTGTAATGCCGGGCAAAACAGACAGCAGTTTTTAAAGGTAAGATACTTAACCTGGCCTGATTTAAAAAATAAAGAGAAGACGCCTTTTCTCTCAATTCAGTTAATAAAAGGAGGTGGGGGGGTGGGGGGAAGGAGGTATTTTGACTAAGGGAAGGTATTATTAACTTTCCCCTGAGGCAGGCCATCAATAATTCATGTTCCGTGCGAAGTTCTGCAACCTCGAATCATGATAGAAATAAGAGGGGATTGAACAGTAAAAAAAAAAACCAAACAAAATAAAATGGAATAAAAGACAAAAACAAAGCACCAGCAGTATAATATGTGGTTTTTGAATTTTTTTTATTTCGCCTTTTTTTTCTTTTACTGTATTCGGTGTTTCTTTGTTTTAAAAGCCCGCAGCTGCTGCCAGACGGAAGCGGAAAGAAAAAAAAAAAACTAAGAAAAGAAAACAAGCTTAGGTGTCTATTTGTCGGTTGCGTTGGTTGAAGCAAAAGGGCGAGAGATAGGGCGTCAGAAAAACTCGAAACGGAGGTGGCGCGGCACGGGGAGGAGGAAAGGAACAAAAATTTCGACCGTAAGGAAAATTTATATATGAAGAGTTAATGTTGGTGAAGATTTTTCGTTATGTAGTAAATCTCGCGCTCCGGAAAACCGAGCGTCCCTCGATGAAGTCGCACCTTTTTTTTTTTAACTTCTTTTCGTCAGTAATAACTTGTTTTCGTTGCTCCGTGATTCCTTTTCTTCGACGAATTTAGACGCCAAATTCTTAATATTTTCGCCGCCGTTATCAGTGCAAATAAATGTGTAAACAAACCGAGCGCATCGAAGACACCGAGCGAGCAAAATGGAATTGAGTGGATTTTTCGAGAATTTGGACGAATTTCGGTCGCAACGACACGACGTTGGCGTAATTTGGACGGTTTTGAAGGTGCAATTGTGCTGCGGAATCTCACTCACTACAGAAGCTAAAAGTTAGTCTGAAATTTGAAGACACTGTCGGTGTTCACAATGTCGAATAAGCTTACCAACAATACACGGCTACCACTAAAATTGAAATGAATTAACATGCTAAACGAATGTTGCGGCTAACGAATTAACATGCGGTTTCGACACATTAATCATAACTGCATAATGACGTCAAAGCGTGACCTGCCTCATGGTAGATGGGAAGTGGGATGGAGGGGGGGGGGGAAGGGCGGAAGTATGATATTGTACTAATTTCCACCATTTAGTGAACGTCCATGTTTTATTGGCACTTCTTTAGGTGCAGTTTGGCGCATTTGCTGAAATTGTGCCACACAGTATAGATGTTGTTGTTGTTGAGTTCATTTCAATGTAATATACAAAAATCAGCTATGGAGTTGACATCCCAGACACCACAAGAGCAGATGCCCGCTTGTGGGCAAGAGGTACACTTAAATGCAAAACAAAATACTGAAAAAATACTAAAAAAAAATTCCAACATTCAGAAAAAAGAATTACTTGAGAGAAATCATTAAAAAAGTATACATAACTATAAAAAAAACATTATGTAAAAAGTAAAGATAAGAGGGAACAAAATCATGATTAATCCATAGAAAAACCCAAATAGCAAAGTCGTACTTTGCCGATAGAAATGGGGAAAACAACAGTTTTTTAGGCAAGAATTAAAAAAATTAAATTTCGAAAAAATTAACTCACAGTATTGAACGTATTTGATAAGTTAGTTGGGTTTTGATCAGATAACCACTTAAACACATATTTCTTCAAGTATGATTAGGTGAAGGCAAACCAAGCAGTGCTACATAAAAATACAAACAACGTTTCGAAAATTATCAATTTTCGTTTTCGGGTTAGCAATAAAATTAAAGCACGGCAAAAGCCACTAAGTCAGCCTATATTAAAAGCATAAAACAGTCATTTAAAACGGATAAAAACCACCAATTTTTCCCTCAAAAGAGGCAGAAATGACAGCCGAAAAGCAACGACCCACCTGCTCCGCTGGGATGCCATGTCGGATGGATCGCACCTTTGAAACACGTGACCCCGATTTGCATACACCTTGCCTTGCGACGTGGCATCCCAACGGATCAGGTGGGTCGTTGCGTTTCGGCTGTCATATCTGCCTCTTTTGAGGGGAAAAATTGGTGGTTTTTATCCGTTTTAAATGACTGTTTTATGCTTTTAATATAGGTTGACTTAGTGGCTTTTGCCATGCTTTAATTTTATTGCTAACCTGCATGACGAAAATTGATAATTTTCGAAACGTTGTTTGTATTTTTGTGTAGCACTGCTTGGTTTGCCCTCACATAATCTATTACCGTGCTTTTTACTCCATTGCTCTTAAACTATGACATCAGATCAGTACGTATCATATCAGTGGGCGAGGAATTATAAAACTTACTACCCAGATAGTAACTGCATTTGTGAAGTCTTTCCTTATCAACATTAAACCATACGCAACGGCTGTTTGCTGTGACGTCACCATGAGTTAGCCAATGACGAACGAGAACAACGTCTGTTTGGCCGTCTGATTGGGCTAGCCCAGTCACGTGATGTGCACGTCACAGCAAACAGCCATGGCGTGTGGTATAGGTTGTGCAACGTATAAACAGGATTCGTTTCTAGTGTGGTAATCAGTAACTTGGCGTGTTGAGAAGTGAGGGAATGTACTTTGAATTTTGACTGCGTACAATGACGCAGTGATATCAATGAGCAGTTTCCTAAAGTAATTTAACAGCTCAGCGTGTGGCCATAGCGTATCAAAGTTGGTTCTGAAACGCGCGATGGATTTTCTGATCCCTGACCGTGATGTCACAGATAAACGTCGGAATCGTCGGCTCTTTTAGATGAATTTTCCCCTTTCTATCCACCGAGTGATACCTTTAGATAGCCGCCAGCATTGATGCAGGGTACGGGATGGTAAGTCGGCTCGAATGCAAAGTGAATCGTGGTTATATGGGCCTACAAAATAAACGGACACGATTATAAGGCGGATGATTTTCACTCAAGATCTGACAGTGCCTCTGTTACACTATAGTTGACCATAGCACAGCCAATGCTGATTAAGTATCATATTTTTTTTGATATAGGGTTTTTTTTTCGAACTGTGGATTCCATAACAAATTTTTAAGGTCCATTATTACTCATATTTTAGGTTTTGCTAGATAATTCAAAAACTATTTGACTTTTCAGTAGCACCAATGGATAGCTCTCGAATAAAACGGTTCGAATGGTGTAGTCAAACTTCAAAATTGGTCACAATTTGGGCGAGTTAGGATTTGGACG
>JAHWFP010063075.1:0-26590 GCA_023313725.1 Lithobius niger
GGCTGAGTATGTTTGGAATTTAAACACAACACACACACACGTATATAAAACACGTATATATATAAATATATATATATAAATATATATATATTTAAAGCGAAGAGTGGTGAATATACAAGATGGTGAACACCGACGCAAACAAAAACTGGTAGTAAGTAATTTTGTTGTCTTCATAAAAAAAAAATTGCTTTGTTGTCTGCATTGTACCAAATCGAGATTTGAGCGGCCTTGTAATCTTCGTGTCAGCGTTTCCATTTCACAAGAGAAGATTCGTATTTAAACATCCCAGGGTTAGAAAATAAGGCCCTTCAATAGTAGATCTATGCTGTTTAAAGCCCTCCTAGTTGAAGCACATCACAGAGTATGTTTGTGTGATCTGAAACTATTGGCTAGTGACATTACAATGCTGCGCCCATTTTCCATAGCCTTCCCTCAAGATTCAACCTTGAGTTATCTTTTTGCTGTGTCCGTTTCCTGTTCAGTGTCTTGTTGGTAGATTCGTAAGTGTTTAATTGCATGCGGTCTTTTATCCACACTGACTCATTAGAGAATGCTGCAAGGCTTCATTCAGAGGAAACTTGCGTTTAAAAAAAAAACCAGCAGCTATGAATCTTTACATAGTATGAAGTCTTAAAAAAGTATTGAAACCGGTTTTGTTTATCCAGGTTAACATTATACAGCTGGGGATTAGGCTGTGTCGGTTGTCGTAATAAATTAATCGGGCAAATAAATGCCGTAGAGACTTAAAATTTTTAATATACGCAGTCAGTAACGTCTTTAACTAGCCTGAAAGTTGTGTGTATGTCTTAAAGATAGATGCAGCCTTCGGCCTGAGTCATTGAATGCTGGACAAGTTTCTTTCACAGCTGTTTGCATAACTGTTGGCTGACGGCAACCTATGAACGCAGAAGCATGTCGTTATTGTGTTCGGCAGGTGGTGCATGTTTATGGTATGATCACGTAATGATTGAGCACAAAAGCTGATTGAAATTGATTATGAAATTAAAATTATAAAAACTTTCTTAGGCTGCTTGTTTACGAATCTCTAATTGTTTATAACATTCTGGAAAGGTGTTGTTTACGTATCGTACAAATCTCGGGTTCTGAACACAAAACTTGTGTGGAATTAAACTTGTTGGCATTTTGTAATGTGCACAATAATATCGCTCAATTCTGTGAGCCCCATGACCTTAAAAAAAGAGAAGTGTCCTGCTAGAACACTGTCATTAGTGTTGGTTGGTTAAGGGTAAGATGTTCAACAGTGATACATGCAGCTAGCTGCGACAATTAAGTATTCTGCTGCTGGTCAGTGTGCATCTCTATCTCATTAACATTCCCAGCAGGCATACCGTCGTTTTGGAACGTTACAGTAAATTAATCGTGTGCAAGTTTACCAGCACGGGGTTCAGCACACATCTCGTGGCGAGCATTAGCTGTTAATGTGTCCATGTTGGTAAGCTTTTTTTTTTACGTGATAAAACAGTTTATTAAGCTTTGTATGTGACTGAAGCGATATTACATCAACTCGGTCACAACTTCGTTGACTTTTACAAAGTCTAAGAAGGACGCAACTGTGGTGCAAAGAAGGAGTAATTAATTATGAAAGAGATCTTAGTGTGTAGCCTATTTCCTGGCTGACTATTGTTAAATACTGCTGGAATCCTTGCCGTAACCTTTTAAGTTGTGAAATTTCAAACGAGTGTGACCTAGTCTCATTGTTATTCGATGATAGTTTTTGTTGTACATAACTATTAACAACCGTTGGTTAAGTTTGATTTTGCTAAGCCCAGTTTTAGACACGAAAAATAAAATAATTCAATGTTATTATTACACAGGAAATATTTTCATTCAGTTCTACAGTAAGACACTATGTTTGTCTTGTGTGTTTTTTTTTTAACAAGTATAATACTTGTACTGCTGCAATTTTATAAACGTCATACTACAACTAGGATCGTCCAAATTAATCTCGGGTTGATGCCGGGTCAGCACATTTTAGGTTTTCCTTTTATTTAGTTTTTATTTTCATCGTTGCCTTATCACACGTGTCAAAAAAATCTATTTATTTATTTATTTATTTATTAAATATGTGTATATTTATTTGTTTTGTGTCTTACGTTTTTGAGTGCTAGAACAATTTTCTTAAAAAGGTGCTGATGATAGCTGTGGAACGTTCCACCTCAACTCACAATGTGATCTTTTGATGAACGATGCTCTAGCTTATTACAGTGGTTAAATTTATTTTCTCGCCGTGCGCAAGATGCGTGTGGTGTTTTCGTAAAATGACTGTTCAGAAGTTAGCGCGTGTGAGTCTTATATAAAGGGTTGGTTGGTTGGTGGAACAGCGGGTAGACATACTTGGCGTAGGTTACTACTAAATGCCAGTTTTGAATCTCTGAAATTGTGCTTAGTTATTTTAAAACAAACACTTATATAAACTTAAACTATATAAATTTTTTTAGCTAAACAGTACTGTTTAGAAGAAGTTTACTTTAGGTCTCGTGTAGCAGAAAATAATTGTAGATGGCTGATGTTCAGTTTAGGTATTTTTTACCCCTTACTCCTCTTAGGCAGTGTCGACTTTTCGTGTTTAATTGGTAAATACTGTAGCATAACGTAAGCAGCTTTACGTAACCTAGTTCATTTTCCCAGTAGCGTGAAAGCAACTACCGTAGTAAAAACTAACTAAATGTTAAAACATTTATTTTTGAGAATTTTGAAACTCGTGATTTTGTAAACGTAAACAAGTGTTTGACACAATTTTATCTGAACTTACTATCAACTGTTGACAAAGCAGTTTGGTTAGATAGTCTCTTGTGATCATTAACATGTTTTTCCTCGTCTTGTTTTCTCGACTCATTTTGTTGGGTGTTTGTAATGTTTTTTCCCTACAACAGCTGAAAGAATTAAGAAATTAAAAATTAAGAATTGTACGCAATTTTATCCAAATTACTATCAACTGTTGAGAATGCAGTTTGGTTACGTAGTCTCTTGTAGCATTAACACGTTTTTCTTGTCAGTGAAAAGTTGTCTCTAATTCATTTTGTTGAGTATTAGTAATGTTTTCCCCCGCAGCAGCTAAGAGAACTAGAACAGACTCCTGCCATATACATGTTATTCTATTTTCCGTCTTTAGCTTTCGTAGAATTTGCAAGAAAAACATCTTTTTGAAGGAAGTAACATGCATCGAGTATCCCTGTGCCATAACGAGAAAGCCCTGTTTGGTTCCAGTTTTTTGCATGTTTGAGGCGGCTCTGTTAACCCTCTGTAAAATAAAAGAAATATGAGAAATTGTCAGTGCCAATTGGTTCTGCTATAGTATGATTACGCCACGAAAGTTTTGATTTGGTTTGGCTGTGTAACCCCAAAGCATGTATAACAACCAAAGACGAATAGGAGTACTTTATACTAATATATCGTAGTATATTTTGGGATTGAAGCTACATAACATGGCGTGTTGCGTAACTGCTATTGTTAGTTGTAGAAAGAACTGGCTTACCTTCTCGTACAAATGCGATTAAAATAACTAATACATTATCGCATGCAAATCCATTAGCAAATGGAAATAGGTGTGTGTGACAAGTATTGCAAAGTAAAACATTACAAGGTGCACAAGTAGTAAGCCCGCTTATCTAATAATTGTGCATCAAAAGCACATGTTTGGTAATGGGGACAACATTGAATTGCAACAATGATGGAAATAATGCAGGTGGTGTGATCAGCAAGTCTAGTATTGGATCGAGTTTGCCACTCCTTTTCAGTCAACTGAACCAAGTCAGAAGTACCAAAAATTCACTGACATTCTTAGTATTCATGCTTTGTTTACGTTGGAGTTGACTTTCATTCCATTATTTCTTTCAGCGTCCGTATTAATGTTTTGGCTCCATGTGGCTACATTAATGTTTGATTTTATTGTGCTTGATTACTATAAGGGGAAAATTCTCAACAACGGATATCTTCTACAATTAGCTTTGCGTGACAGTGCATTGATTCCGAATTTTGAAACAGCATCTTAGTGTGTGCTAAAGTTTTCGTGCTAAGACGACGAGATCATTAGATAAAGTATGTTACCACACGTATTTCACGTGGTAGGATCTACAATGGCTTGAGCTTGTCACTTGAAAGCGTGTAACAATCTATCTAGCACATTTAATTTTAAAGTACTTAAACCAATATTTAAGAATAAAATATTTGTGCTGCATTTGAGGCTTTTGATAACTGAATTTTTGTACGACTGCGTGTGTGTGTGTGTGTGTGTATGTGTTTTGTTTTCCATCCAGACACATGATCGCACAGCAAATATTGTATGAACGCAAAATGTATGTCTGGTAGTTCTGAATGCCATAATTCAGACGGTTTGGTTGTTCAGTTTGTTGGTATTTTTTAAGTCTTGAGTAATACATTGTTTAGCCATAACTGAACACTTTGACAACCGTGATTCAACACTAAGTAACTGAACTTTTTTTGGTAGTGTGTTGTATCATTGTTCTAAGCATTCTGCCTAGTGGCTGTTGTACTTAGATGGCTGTCGGCGTAAGACCAAAGATGAAGTTTATGTGCTCCTGCGATTTAATTTTTTTCATTGACAGATGGTGATACTTTGTATATTACTTAAAAAAAGCAGCATCTGTTACTTAGCTAGGTGTTCGCTGTTGCATTTGGCTTGTTGACGAGAAATAAGTTCACGTTCTCCAAGTCTTAAATCTTCGGGACATGTGATGAACAAAATTCATCCTGCAAGGAATAAAAGGTAATACCGTAATATGAATATGTTCGGCTTTATGGGGTATTTGAGTCTACAGTTGGATGCATGTGTCAAAAGTTGAAACAGGTTAACAGGTTACCTTGCCTACTTTTGACAACTCGTTTCAATTTGGTGGTTTTTTTTTAGCTATGTATTTAAAAATCAACTCATTGTCCAAGCCTATCTACCAAATGCTGTGCCTGGCCTTGTGCGTGAAATAATTATAATCTATGCGAGAAATGAGACAACAATTTTTTGCTTCAAGTTTTTGGGAAGGCTCTCTTCAAAGCATTAGCATCGACTTTTCAATATTTATTACGTTTGTAATTCTTTTGAATGTCAGTGACAAAAGTATTAAAAAAAAAAAAACACTTGTGAAATATTTTGCTCAGTTGTACATAATGATTTTGGTGAGCTTTATAAAGATTGGACTGGTATAAATACAGAATGGTATACGAGTGTTTTCAGGTATCGGGAATGTTACTGAATAACGGTGGTAATGTTCCAACGTATTGCAAGCGCATTAATAATGGCAGGGACGTTACAGTGATAAACTAACTTTTTTAGCAGCTATCTTTTTTTTTCTGTTTTTTTTTTTTTTTTGAAGAGCTAAAATAATTAAACCTCCTTTACCCTGGGAACTTTTGATTTTATTGAAACGATCTACATGAGATATACATGAATGTTACTAGATCATGAAAGCTAAATTGGGATAGAGTAGAGATCGCTAACCACTGCACTATTGTAGTTTGTTTGGTCTGTCTAGATTTAATATGCTTCTTTAACCCCTAAGTACGATGTTTGTATTCTTTTTAGACAAATTGAATCTTAAGAATATACTAATTGTGAAGACACTTTTTCTAATTCTTGAATGTCTGCGTTGGTTTGCAGACTTGGGCAATGGTTAAAGTATGTACATCAACGTAATATCAAGAGTACTTAAATTCTTGGTAATCCACGTACGGTACTTGATGCCAAGGTCAGTTGCTTTCGTGTCCGACTCTTAATTTGAGTTAGAATAAGGCTGTAAATACAATTAGGTCTTGTGACCATTTAAAAAAAAATTGTTAAATTTTGCATTTTAGACTCGTAGTTCACATCTTTACAGTAAAGCAGTCAGTCCAACTGAGTTGGTAGCGCACAGATTAACTCATGGTTGCCCACTGTTTGCCTTTGTAAAGTCTTGGCAGGGGAGAAAGCAACGGGTGCAGGCAACACAACTTGTTGCAGTTGGTGTTAGGCCATATTGTCATTTGATGAGCGTGCTACTCGACGAGTATATAATATTGTACTTATTTATTTTTTACTTTCTTACTGTCCCGTCCTGTCCCGTCCCAACCAAGCTAACGTTACCGTACCCTTGTATTTTTTTTTTTATTTATTTATTCCTTAATTACACGTAGGTTTTGCCAATGGTTTTGTTTAATTTATGCATTTCCTCTGGTCTTATGCAAGGTAGTAACCCAACTCGCTCAAATGTGATTGCAGTAGTTTAGAACTAAGTTAACGCCTTAGATACCAAAGAACGAACCTTTTTGTGGTTGAATCTCAAGTTTTCCAGAGCTATTTTCTAGGTGTATACTTAGAATGAAGTGTCCCACCCCAACGACAGTATCTTATTTGCAAAGTTTTCGTAGTATATACCATTATTGTTTTTGTGTATGCTTTTTTGTTTTGTTTTAAAGTTTGTAATGCTTATGGCTAAATTTGTTACGTACCCCCACAACGCAAAGACTGAATGTTTCAAAAAATGTTAAATTGTAAATTTTTTCGGTGTTCTTGTAAGTTGGAAAGCAAGTCGGTTAAAATTAAGATTGTAAAATGTGTCACTTAACTAGAGAAAATCATTTCCTTACAAAGTGTGCTTACATTTGAAAGCTTTCAAATGTGAGGGCTGTCATTGTCTATCACCAGTATTTTCTTTGAAACGAATCAAATATTATAATTTGGTTGTGTTTTTGAGCCTAATTCTTTTTTTTTTCATATTTTTTAAATGTGCAGGATACTATTACGTACATAGCTGCATTTTGATTGGATTGTCATCAATACTCAAATGCTTGCGCATAATTTCTATTGGTGGTTACAAAATACAACTGGATAGAACAATTCGTTGTTATTGTGATTTTGAGCGGATAGCCATAATTTAAAAATATAGTGGCACATTCACAAGTGCAACTTGTATGAAGCTGGTCTGCTGTGCCATACTTCGTGTTACATGTTATTAAGTTTGAAGCGTGTTTATACTGTATTAGTTGCAGTGTTTACATTTCACAATATTGTTTTAATTTGAAGGTTTACTTTGTATATACGTAATTGTACATGTTTTGCCCTGCCCGGCATATTTCAATAAAGCAATTGTCATTCTGTAGAAAGTGCTGTCTGTTACCAACATTTGACTTCAAATTTGGGTTTCATTATTTTATTTTAGCTGTTAATTTTGCATGTGGAAGAGATTTAAGAAACTATGAGTTGACACTCTCCAATCATTTGTTAACTATTTCATGTTGGCCTCATTACTTTAGAAGCAGTGGCGGTTGTATTTTAGGAAGAGCAATGAAATAGTCAAATGCTGTTTACCAAACAAATCTTGAATTTCTTTAAATCAGGAGGTGACTTTTCGATAGGTTTTATCTTCTTGTAAGATCTCCCATCTTCATTAGGCCCATCAAGGTGTGAACACCCTTAGGCATGGCGAATCGGGGTGGAGCCGTTGGTTAAGGTTGGGGAAGAAGTACTTTCCACTTTCTAATTTCGTTGGTCAGCAGAGTAGTAACCTTTTTATTGAGGTCTCGATATGAGGCTTCGTTCTTGTTTGTTTATGAGAGGTATACCTACATTTTGTAAATTTTGAATGGAAATGCTTTCAAGCGTGGGGGTTCTTCGAGCACTCGAGAGCATATCCATTTAGCATTTCGACAATATTCTAACCACCATACACAGATGAAGCCATCTTCTCCTGCATAACTCACAACAGTCCAACCGGAAGTGGAAGTGGCAAATTCAAACGAACAGCAACACGATGCCGAAGCCGAAACCTATTCACGCTTTGACAAGCCTGATGAAGATGGGTGATCTTACAAGAAGATTAAATCAATTTTAAAGAAAATCAAGAATTTATTTGGTAAATAGCGATTTTTTTCATTGTGTTTGAATCCAAAGCAACCATGAGCCTCTCGGCTCGTACAGTTATTGCAAAAGACCCGGACGGGCAAGCCCTGAATGGCCCCATTTTGTCCCCAACAAGTCTGCACAATCATTATTTTCACCCCAAAGCCCCACAGATATACATACACACACATGCGATTGTTTAAAAAATTTTTCGAAGGGGCTCTCTGGCAGTTAAATTGCCCCCTCCCCCCCCCCCCCCTTAGAAGGCCCCTTCAGGGTTTGAAAACACACTTGCCCTAAAGCATTGGTTTCTAGTTGCCATGAAAGCATTTCTCTTCCTCAAATGCTGTTTAATCTAGAGAAATTAAATCTAAGATATCCTACCGTGTCGCTACCCACTGCGCATGTTACTGCCAGCCTCCTAGTGTATAAACTGAAGCGGAGAGACATTGTTCACCTTTGCTTCTCTTGACGCACGCTGTTTACATCGCTTCTGGTCGATTCCCGCTTACCCGGCACTCGATTCCTTATTCCCAATTTCCTGCCGGTTACATTCATGCCACGGACAAAGGGTATGCCTAAGGACTATTCATCGTCCCGGCCTCCCCGGTCCGCTTCTCCGGTTCCCTCGAACCAGCCGGACCCAGGGAACGTCGAAGTGTTAGAACTCACTGCGGATCATGATCCTCTCGATCCCTTATTACTGGTTGGGAATCCATTCCTGTCTGAACTCTCGATTCCCCCTCAACTGTGTGATACTGTGACTTCTTCGCCGGTTCCCGCCAGCCAGCCCGTTCCATCTAGGGATCTACGATCCCTCAGTGAGCAGCTTGCTCGCACAAAAGAACATTATGCACGGCTCAAGCTTCAGATTAAGACAACGATTCGTATTATTCTCCAGATCCTTCCTTCGTGGATCACGATCCCCCATTTTGTGGTGATCCCGATCCCTCCGAGATCCTTCTCCCCGAGTTACTTAAAACTGTCGAGGGAATCGTTCCCCATTGCTTCTTATACAAACCCAGCAAAACAACATCTTCCGATACCACATGCAAGAATCGAGACCTTGCCACAGGATATGGATTTGGTCTTCGTGATCAACTCCCTCACCAACCTCCATTACTAGGGCAATTGACTACTCTCCTTACGACACTGCTTAGGACAGGCGGTATCCTTCTAGGCAATAGTACACCGCAATTGGTTTACCAGAGCACTCTTTAATTCAACACTCCTATTACAAGCAGTTGCTATCAATACTGCACCCAACCTCCACGATTCCACTCGCCATCGTTTGCGTAATCAACCAATACACAAATCTGAGTGCTTATTTCGTGGATTGATCCCTAAGGTGGTACCTCACCAGGACATATCACTCTTACCTCGTTACAATAAGAATCAATCCTTTCGTCGGCAACGACCTACGGTTGCCCCCCGCCCCGATCCTCCCAAAGAAGACTGGGGAACCGCCAAGCGACCAGCAGCAACCACGGTTCCCACCCCACGATCCTAATCACCTTTTCCTTCACGGTCCCAGGGACGAGGTCGTGCACGATCCTTGGGACAATCCTCCACACCTGACAGACGAAACCCACAATCACATTCCCGATCCCGTCCAAGGAATCACAATTCTTACTGACATTCCCGCTCCCCCATAAGTCGTGGGGGGATGGCTTTGGTTTTATGCCAAAGCTTGGCAAAAAGTGACTTCCGACTATAATTTCGGACGGTTTCAAGCCAAAAATGTTGGTTCCTCCTCTACTGCGAAGTCCGCCGTGGGAATTAGAAACACCCGCATCCCCTCCTTTGAGGGCCGAAATACTTACTTTACTCCAAAAAGCTGCGATTCGTCTGGTGCCACCACCTATCAGCCCTATGATTTTACAGCAGCATGTTCCTTTGCAACAAGAAATCAGGCGGATCGCACCTAATTTTCAACCTTCGACCCCTCAATCAGTTTATGTTAAACCCTCATTTTCAGATGGAAACAGTTTCGTCCATTCGGACTCGTTAGGACCACACGATTGGACAGCCTCACTCGATCTCACCGACGCATACCTACACATTCACCTTCATGCCTCTGTCTGGCACCTATTTACTTTTCTTCACGACGGAGCCGTTTACGAATTCCTGTCTTCCATTCGGTTTAAGGGGGGGGCCCCCCCGCATCTTTGCCTTATTACTACGACCAGTCCTAGCTCACCTACACCAACAAGGCATTCGTATCCATGCCTTTCTGGACAACTGCCTCCTGCCGTGCCCCAATCCATCTGCTCTTCCCGACAACCTTCATATCGTCGTGATCCCTTTTTCATCATTTAGGACTAGGCATCAACCTTCCAAACCTTCGTTTTCCTTGGAGTATTCTTTGATACCGTCAGTCATGCCGTCCCCAGAAAGAATCGAGAATCACCTCTCGGCCGTCCAATCCTTTCTCCAACTACCTCTTCATACCTTTCGAGATCTTGCATCACTAATTGGGATCATCGATTCCTTCGCAGACTTAGTCCCTTATGGCAGATGGATGACCATAATCGCCTGGCCCACCATTATCGCCTGGCCCACTGGGACAATCCACAGCAAGCCCTGTTGCTCCCTCCCCGACAGATCGATCCCTCCTTCCCGGTGGATGGATATCACAAATCTCACTACCACGGTTCCCGCCCACGAACCGATTCCCAAGATTCACCTTTTTACGGATGCGTCTAACGGGTTGGGGAGCCCATCTAGACAATATGACTGCATCCGGCACCTGAGAGATCGGAACAACCGACCACATCAATCTCCTAGAATTACGTGCTGTTCTCAAAGGCTTACAAGACCTCCAACAATTTATCACGGATCACATAGTCCAGATCCACGTCTACAACACCACCGCTGTTGCATACCTACGGAAAGTGGGCGGGACACGATCTCTGTCACTTCATCACTTTACTTCCGAAATCTTTCAGCTATGCATTCGTTCTCGCATTTGCCTGCTTCCGCTTCACATTCCCAGCAACCTGAACGTGATTGCCGATTCCCTTTTCACGACAAACACCACCAACCAGCGAATAGACGCTTCACTCGACAGTCTGCAACAGCCTCTTCGCTCATGGGGTCGCCCGATGCTGGACCTATTCGCCACGAGGCTCAATGCCAGACTTCCCCACTTCGTCAGCCCACTTCCCGATCCCCGAGTGTGGGCCGTGGACGCTCTCACTCTGGATTGGAATCACCTCTTTGCATACGCCTTCCCTCCCCCTCGGCTTCTGCCATTATTACTACGCAAAATTGCCAACTCCCAGGGACGGTTCCTCCTCATTGCCCCAGATTGGCCAGTAGCAGCCTGGTTCCCAGCACTCCTGGACCTACTCGTCAACCTACCTCGGTCATTACCAACACAACCGAACCTGTTATCACAAGCCAAGGGATCGATCCTACACCCTCAAGCACTCCGATTACATGGGTGGCTACTATCGTCCAACTCCTCCGAGCAACAGGCGTTTTTGAAGACGAGGCCATCCGCATCGCCTCTCATGCTGTTTGGGCCTCTACCAACAAAATTTACGACAGTCACTGGCAACGCTGATTTCATCGGTGTATCCAAGAACAAGTTGATCCTATCAATGCCCCTATGCAAGACCTACTCCGATTCTTGACAATGTTATTCAATAGCGGTTTTCATGCAGCTGGTAATATGAATTTTCTTACCGACTACAAAATTTCTTCCTTGATCCATTCTTTCAAACTAGATAGACCTCGACTATGCCGACTATTTCCTGATTGGGACCTTTCCATTGTCCTTACCGCCTTACTCTCATCTCCCTATGAACCAGTGAACTCAGTCATCTTACCAGGAAAACTTGTTTCTTGTGGCTCTTGCCGCGTGTCTCCGATGCAGAGAACTTCAAGCACTCTCTGCCACAGCCACTGACTGTTTTTTCCTCGACAACTACACTGGAGTAACTAACTCCACGTTCTAGTTTCCGAGCTAAGACACAAAAACCGGATGAAAGAACAAAACCATTCATCATCCCTTCCTTATCTAACATTTTAGGAGACAAACAGGAACGATCCTTGTGTCCTGTACGAGCAATTCGTTTTTATCTCAAAGCTTTTAAACCTCTTCATCGAGGCCGAACCCAGCTGTTTATACCTTTCAACAAAAACACAGGTGTAACCTCAACCCGTATGATAGCCACCTGGCTCAAGACTGTAATCATACAGGCCTATGACGCACTTGATATTAACTGTGTTACTGAAGGCATTCAAGTTACGGCTCGTGAACTTCATGCCATCTCTACATCCTGGGCACACTATAGTAATGTACCGATTACCGTCATAATGGAGGCAGCATCCTGGCATAGTCCAACTGTCTTTACCTCTCACTACCTCTGGGATATATCTGACCATGCCGAAGGGCTTTATCGCATTGGGCCATTTGTTGCCGCCCAACGCATACTCAACCCCTTAGCACACTTTGCTCTGTGTAGGGAACCGGTCGCTACCCACGGGAACTTAGTCAGATGGCGCCCGCCGCCGTGACAAAGTCTGTGGAATGCTTTAAAAAAGGTAATGTATATTTTCACGGTAAGTAGAAACTCCAAAATACCAGTATTACCTAGTTGATTTTGGTTTCTATTGCCTATTGAAAATATACATTACCGGCTTCCCACCCTCCTCCCCTCTTGTTGCCATCTGAGCACAATAGACGTCCGAAAAGGTGAGCAATGCCTCTCCGCTTCGGTTTATATACTAGGATGCTACGCAGTAACATGCGCAGTGGGTAGCGACGCGGAAGGATATCTTCAATTTAATTTCTGTAGATTAAAAAGCATTTGGGGAAGAGAAATGCTTTAAAAAAGGTAATGTATATTTTCAATAGGCAATAGAAACCAAACTCAACCAGGTAATACTGGTATTTTGGAGTTGTTTTTTTTACTTTCTTCAAAATACTAACCTCTAAATTCTAGCTTAAATTCGTTTTTTTAATGCTCAGTGCCAAGCAATAAAGAAAAAGGGTGCTAAATCAAGCTTCACTTGCCTCGCACCATTTTACTTTTGATGTAAAACTGCATTTGATTGTTGCGATGTAAACTGATGTCATTCACTAACCAATTTTATAAATCTGCAAGTGTAAGCTAGCCAGAGAGATGCGTCGTTCTGCAGAGCCTTCTTTAAAATGGTGTAAGTCGCATGTCTTTAGCTTGTCTATTTCCAAAGTAACTGAAAATTCCCATTTTCATTTTCATCCAAATATACTTCCATGGCGTAAATCGTTTAACGCTCTATGCCCATACCTTAAGCTTCCCCACCACTTTTTTTTTTGTTTGGACACATATCAAGACTGTCGTGAGCTTTAGCTCTAGTCTGCAAAATATCCAATTTAAAACCTTTCGAAAGCATTTTAACTTAGTTAGAAGTGTTCTCGCATATTAAAACCCCCCGGTGAAAATCATGCCACATGTAGAAGATGTTGGATGTGTGATTTCCATGTTAACCCGTGTGACGTTTGCCTTCACTACACAAACTCCGAGATTGCAAGTATCGAGAAAACATGGCGTAAGACCGCAAGAGTGGCGCCAGACTGTGCCCGAGGAGACCCTTGCTTTCCCGATGGTAGGGGAGAGGATCTTTGAAAACAAGAGTCGGATTGGGAGGCACCGAGAATGTATTGCGTGGCCCTCAAATGCTGCAGCAATGTTAGAGTATTTAGAGGAATTAAGATGTATGCGACCCTCCGCAAGGGAATCTGGGAAGTGCCGTAATCTTCCCCAGGGAGGTCAGGGCCGTAGCCTCAGAAGTCAGCATATTTTAAAGAAATCTGTGTAAATTTGAAATATGTTCCTCCAACTTCAGAGTTGCAATTTTCTTTCAATTTTAATTTTTTCAAAATTTATATTCATTCAATCAGATGTTTCTTCTTGAAAGAGGGGGCCTCCAGTAGTGTAGGGCCCACCCGGGCGACTCAGTGTGACCGTGATTGACAATATAGGGTTGAGATTCTAAATAACACGACAAATCTAAATAACATTAACGAAAACTAAACACAATGGTAAATAATACAAAAAAACTGGTAAAGAGACCTGACTGTCAAAGGAGTACTATGAACTAAATAAAAAAAAATTAATTGAAATTCTCAATTTCTCAATTAACTGGTAAGAGGGTGCCAGTTGAGAATGGTTTGCCTCTTAAAGAAGTGATATGTAGTTAAAACATTGGGAAAATGGCTACTGAAGCTATTGTTGACATGGTACGTTATTACGCATTTACAGACTAGTTGAGTTTTATAAGAATGCTAATCCAAGAATGCTGCCCTATAGAGTACACGACAACAGTATCCCACAAAGTAGCCTATTCTGTTTTGGAATTTGGTAACTATTAGTAAGTACATAATTTTAAAAAAGTGATATCTTATCAAAAACCAAAACTGGTAAAAAGGACTGCCAAGTTCCTGATGGTTCAGCCCTACAAAGGGATGATATCAACAAACCAAAACATTCGCCAAGTTAACTGCACCGAAATTTAAACTAGCACAAAACTTAAATAATGGCACCGAAAGTTTAATTTAGCCGAAAGTTTCATTTAACCTATAAACTATTAACTCTTGTTTCATTAACTTGGCGAATATTTTGGTCTGTTGATATTACGATCCTTTGAAGGGTCGAACCAATCGGAACTTGTTGGTCCCTTTTAACAGTTTTGGTTTTTGATACGATTCCCCTACCATGACGAATTCCTCGACGTGATTTCGACATTAGTTCCTGTCGGTAGGGCTCTCTCACTCTTTGCCTTCCTTCTGGCACCACCAAACCAAAAACAGTCATAAACACAACGTTCAGCCATGTCGGATTCTTATTATAGTTCTACTAGAGGAACATTTATCCCGGGACACTTCCCGACGACTTGTCAGATTGATCGACCACTCATGCCTGGCTCCTGTTTGCTGCAGGTAGAATGGGAGAGTCCATTTTCAATGCGGGCGCGAGGAGGGGAGAAGTGGTTTTCCTTTTAGTCTTCCTTTTAGCCGGCCTCCGAAATTATTATATAGATAACCTTAGACTAACGTTTGCAGAGTTCGATGTTGGGCCCAATAAGATTTTATTGACGAAAGACCGTCTACGAGTTTTATGAACTATATAACTAGCACAAGACGAACTTTATAAGTGGTTACCCATCTGAAATAAAGTCTGCCGTGTAGGATGAGGTTAATGTCAGTTAGACGAGAGGCAACCGCTTACAACCATGTCCGAACCCAAGATGGCGGTCACAGGAGCTGTGAACTCGACTACCTGTCCCAGTTCGTTCGATCCCATCCCTTTGCCCAGGTACAGTTCATCGAGCGTGAACCCCACCCCTCGGTTGGCAGCGAATGTAGCACCTATTCAACATGAAGCCGACTGCGAAATTCCTTTGATGCTAGGCGCATCTGTTCACGAATTGGTTTCCGATAGATAAAGAGTTCACGAATCGCTTTCAGTTAGCCAGGACAGAGACACAACAGCATGGGGCAACATTGTCAAGGCCGTCTGAGACAAGACATCGAGTGTTTGTCAAGTCTCAAGCCAAGCAATCAGGCGAAATTTAACCATGAATCTGTTGTGCTGGAGAAAGTTGTGAATTTGAAAAAAAAAAGTTTAAACCTTATTCCAGTCACAGTGTGGCCGGAAAAAAGGGAGATACTGTATCATCCAGAATGTTCGTTGACGTTTCTAGATCTGGTAAAGGGAGGTACACATCCATCTAGAAAGGACTATAATAATAAAAATGCGAATTCGAGTGAAGTCCCCTATGTTAGGGGCCACCCCTAATATGCACATGATACGCAATTAAGCCAACGTACTATGTCCCTATACCTAGACGTTCGTCGTTGCCTCAGTTCCGTGGCACACGAGAAGAGGCCTACATTACCATATATTTAGGTCGCCACATCGCCATGGCTGAGTTAATCACTACGTTTACATGACCACTTCGAAGCGCTTCAGAGGGATGCGCATCGCGTCCGTGTTGCCTCCGTGGGTCTTGTAAACACCCGTTCGTGGCACTTTCTCTGCCCTAATCTTTCGTCTTGTAAACAGGTGCCGTTTTTTCCCCCAATGCGCTTCACGGAGGTTGTTTTAGAATCCGTATCGCATCGTTTTTGTGCATGTAAACACTCGCAATCGCATTGAGCCGTTGGAGAAGGCATGGTAAAGATGGCGGACACAGTTACAGCACCCACGTAATTTGTGCTGGTGCCATTCGAATTTTAGGTAAATAAACTGAAAATGAATGTGCATGACTAGGAAGACCACTAAGTTTTGATTACATTTGGTTACTTGGGTATAAGCTGACCTAGTTTACTACATGTAGGGGCTAGAGCAGCGTGGGACTTGCTCACTCTTCGCCAAAGGGAGGGCAGGAAGAAAGGGTTTTCCGATCGCACTGGCCGAATCGCCTTCCTTAGCGTATTGGCCCTAATCGCTATCTTTTGTCTTGTAAACAGGTGCCGTTTTTTGATGCGCATTTCACAGCGCATCGCTAAAATGCGCTTTCTTGTGGCCATGTAAACGTAGTGAATGATGGGACGTCCCCGACAGACATCCTTATGGCACCAGGCAAGGACCTTTCCGAGGATCCGTAGAGGAGTGTTGTGGGCTGGGGCTAGACCTATTTGACCCCAGTAGTGAAAAACCTACAGTACCACAATTTTATGGCGGAACTGGATAATGTACTGTACTACGATTTAATGGCGGAACTGAAAAATGTGCCGTACCACGATTTCATGGTGGCACATCCAACCGATAATGTCACTTCTGGTTTGGAGACCCAAATCGTTGGTCATCGGCCCCAGCACAGTTCGTTTCATGTTCGGTTTAATAGTAAGACCTTACGATTAGAGATTGTATTTTCAGTTTCAATTCTGACTATGTAATTAAACTAGACCGCTCTGAGTTTAAATGGTGTAGTGCACCAGCCTGCCATAATTCAGTTTCATATTCAGAATACTAGTGAGATCTTACGATTTGATATGTTTCAGTGCTGATCGTGCATCTCTACACGAGTAAACTAAACTGTCCAGAGATTTAATGGTGTCATAGTTCAGCAACCGGATCTTATTTTCGGCTCTTTATTTTAGCGGTGTACCATGGATCTCTATACGTTTAAAATTAAAACGGATACCGGTACACCATACAATGGCAGCCCCCAAATTTTATTATTTTCATCTTTATTTCGTGCGTATTCAGTCAACATTACATGAGTGATATATCAGACGACAGTGAGATATGAGGTACCAGAACTAAAGGTATTAATGATGATGCAAGATTTTTTTATCTTCAGTACTATAGTCACTATACAGATATCTTTAAACCTGATAGACACAGTAAAATTTAAAGGAAGTGACAAACGAAGCAAAAAAAAAACAAAGTATGTCTTTTTTTTAATTTCTCAGAAAACAAAATTGCTCCCGAAGTATGCGGTGAACATGTACAAAGATATTCTCTAATTCTTTGTGGCCGAAATCGATGAATGTTCCATTTTTCTCCAAACGGGCAAATAAGTCAATATTCCTAAAGTTTGTAAACAACAATGAGTAAGGTGCGATGCAACTCTTCTTTACAATTCTGCTTGTAGCTCTTAGTGTAGAAATAATTAAAGACTATATTATCTTCAGTTGTCTGATGTGCAAACTAAATAATAGTAGGCCAAAATTTAGCTTATTGAACAATAACTGATGTGAAGGTGATATATTTCATTGCTAGAGAGCAACGTAGGAAAGTCAGCCACGGTGAAGCGAGTAATGTCTCCTTCAACTCATCTTTCTCATTACATATACACATTCTTGTTAATATGTAAAACACTTACAAACACATAAAAAGTACAAATTTGCTAAACTATGAAAAAGTAGTCTATATAACACTGCACACTGTGACAAAACAAAAAGTGAGTTCAAATTAAAGGGAAGACTGATTGTTTGTTGCTTACGAATCCATTAACACAAAGTACAAACTTATCATAAACATGAAAACTACAAAACCAGAAAAAAAGCAAACCACAACTCTATCAACGAAAATAAAAAACATGAAGGCATCATTAGGTACGATTAAAAGAATAATAATTGATGATGAAAGAAAGAAATATCGACCGAGCGCTTGAAAAATGGATTAAATACAAAAATAATTTACAATTGTCACTAACAATGGAGAGAATGGTAAAAATGAAGGCGAAAAAACAAAATAAAACGTACAAAGAAATTATAGTCCTGAGTATTTTCCACCCTTCATATATCAATTTCTTTTTAAGTTTATAGTGAACATATGCCAGAGAATCATTTTTTTCTCGGTACATACCTCTTTGTAGCAGAGACTGTTAGTACTATTTTATTGTGTACTCGTTGTCCCCCGGCGTAACATACGCTGGTCTAGCTGATTCCTGCTGATTCAACTTGGAATCAGTACTGAAGTAATAGTGTTTGTTTCTAATAATTAGAATAATTAGTATAATAATTGTTAGAATGCATATCTGTTTCATTGACGGCCGCTCGCCCTTTTCTTCAGGTTCAGGTTAATTTTATTTGAGTTCTAAAGGCCCATGAAGCTAAACACTCACTGTATTGCCTTAACCTAACTTACGCTATACATTTCATGACAGCTCTGAACACATCACACAGGGCCTTCCATACTGTGCAGCTGTACCGTGCTTATAGAAATCCTTGTAAACCACATCGCTCCAAAAACGATCTCCACTGTGCACACAGTCCAACAGCCCAACAGTTGTTGCAGGATTTCACACCAGAGGACCTACACAAAACCGACTCCATCTTAACCCCTCTGTGCACAAGTAGCCGTACACAGCTACACAACACAATACTCCTGTGCTAGCCCTGACCACTATAGAATGCCGGGAGATGAGGGAACAATAGGTGAGTTAACAGAAAACTGCCGCTAACTACCCAAAACGACCTGTTGCCTTGCAGAATCCCAATGTTCTAAAATACCCAACCCTTCCATTCTGCGCGTGAGGTGGGACTCCCAGGACCACTGCCATAGGGTCGTCCCCGTCATGAATGACAAAGTGTCGCTGCGCTTGCCAAAGCGGACAATCAAATAGAAAATGAGCCACAGTTTCATCTGCCAAGCCACATCTACACAGAGGAGTCCGTGCCCAACCCAGGCGAAAAAGGCGCGCCCGAAGCTGGACATGGCCAGTACGAAGTCTCGAAAGAAGACCCGCCTTGCCCAGCGTTAAACTATCAAGGGCCTCAGGCCCTTTTCTTTGCTACCGTGGCAAGAATGAGCCCGCTCACCCTCTTGCTGATTGTTGAAGTTTTGTTTATTTAATCATGATCCCCTCATCATCATTAAGTCTGCTCATTAAGCGAAATATATATATAGAAGATATATAATGTTATAAACCTGATATAAACGAGATCGAATAGTAGTTTGTTCGAAAGAAAAGTATGACTCTTCATTTAGACGTTTATAATGAGCCAAAGTAATAGTACTGCATAAAGTGCATTTTGTAGCCATTTTCCAACTTTCTTACATTCTTACAAGTTAAAACAGTACAATTTGCTTAAAGTCCAATAAAATTTTGTACAATATTCTAATTACATTCATCTTTAAAGATCCCTGTTCGAGCTTCGTTATCGATACAAAATAATGGGTGGTCTACACGGTGCGAATTGTGTCAAAAAGATGTAATGAATGACCCATATCAGCGTAAATATCATGCTTTCCAATTCATCGAAAAAGCTATCAGTATCACTGCTGAAGAATCTCCGTTTGTACCATACATCCTCAACATGTAATCATCATGAAAATCGTACATGACTAATTTGCTTAATTCCGAGGACTATCAATCCAATGAAAATGAGTTTATTGAGACAAACGGAAGTTTGATCATCTTGAAGAGCATCAGATTATATTCGACTACTCAAAGTATACTCCACGTTCGGTTTACTCATAAGTCTGAGGGTTTGCTTGTCATCAGTAGTAATTTTCACACGAACATCACGGCGTACGTTCTCTATCAATTTCCCAAAAGTTGAGTTATTACAATATTTGTAAAAACTTCATTTAATTTTCTCTTTGCTTCTTTACGCCTCTTTGCATCAAAGTTGATGTATGGTGCCAACCAAGCTTTCTCAACAATCTACCTCAATTTCCACACTTTACCTTCACCCAGCTCTCCCGGATAAAACTGGCTGGTGTCAAACAATGATGCATATCATCCTACTTGTAGAGCACAATCGATGATCTGAAACACAATCCATGCAGACCCGTATTTCTAGAATGCATCCAATTGATCAATTATCGTTTTAATTCGAGTGACACTACATGACGAACAGTGCTACACAAGTAGACAGTCATACGTACAACTTCTCCATCGAAACAAATTTTCTCTAGAATCTCGCTGACACGTATTAAAAATTAAAACTGACCAAGTTCAGGAAGAAGCGACGCAAATAAAAGCATTAAGCTGGTTTCTCGTACCCACCAAATACTCCCGTACGTCATGTGTATCAGCAGAAACTACGAAAGTGTATCATCTAAAGAAAGACTTGTATGCAGACACCTCACAAAACGGTGATAGTGATGGAGAGGTGTGAAAGTCGGCTGAATGGCGTAGAAAATCATCGTTTGTGTTGAATGTCAATCTTCAGATAAGACACGTAACAAAATGTTTCCATCGATGACGTCGCAGTTTGATTTCATTGTAAAGTGCACTGGTATATCTCACACATGTGGTAACGATTATGGAATGCTCTAGCATTACGGTTCGACAGTGGCCACGTCCCATACATCCAACTGCACCTATTGCTCAAGGAGCCCATGACTAAGGTAGAAAAAGAAAAAGATCGTAAGTACACAAGTAAGTTTATTAATTACACAAGTTCATTTACATAAATAAACACATATTCACCCGGGTTGTGCTTAGCTTTTAAAAAAAATAGTGATGTTTGTCGACGAATATCCTTGACATTGTTTTAACATTTAAAAAATACAAAAATGACCGCATGGCTTCGAATTAACGTCTTGTAGAATCTCAGTATTATGCCATCAACCTTGAATCCAAGCCATACATTCTGTACGATATCCCCAACCCAAAGAACCCAAGTGAGTAGAGTGTAACTCAACAAATTTTGTAAGTATACCTTTTCAGCATAATTATCGTTCGTACCACAGGGCATTTTATTCCGCTTAGGTTTATATCTACTTGCAAGAACATAGTAATGGTAGATTCTTGGAAGTGGTATTAGCGCTTTCAGTGGCTGTATAATCTGTGCCATTGGCTGACTTAACTACCCTTACCCTCATATATATATATATATATATATACATTATAGAAGTTCGAGACAAGTCTACACATCTTCTGAATTGGGAATGATAAAATCAATTACTTTATTAGCCCCAATAGTGGCTACATATCAGCATTCTGCACAATTTGTCTTTTGTATGGAAATCTGCACGGGACTGACTGACAATAAATCCAGCGGAGATAGCAGACATTTGCACGAATTAGCGTGAAGAAATTCCAATGTTGATACTATAATGAACGGGTAGAGGAAGAGTAGACTATACCTTTGATCTAAGACGGCTCTAACTTTTCTGATTTTTTTACTTTTAATACGACCTTTTTACTGTTTTTATAACATTTACCCTTGATAGTAGTCTCACAGTTTTGTTTTCGTCCACTTCCTTGTTGTTGAAAACGTATACAATTTCGCTCACAACATCACGTCCAGCATTGAGAAATCATCCCCTGCTGAATCCTTCAACTTGCTGATCCAGTAAGTCTGACCCAATCTCTATTCCCATGCTCAAAGCTGTTCATCCTAACTGGTTGGTTTCTTAGGATGAACAGCTTTGAGTTTGGGAGTACTTTTAAAAAAAGGAAGGGCCACACACCTCAGGCTACTTAGAATGCTTCTCAAACCATGACTGGACTGAGTATGCCTTCCGAAGTACACGGGGATTCCCCCATCCGTTTGGGATTTATAGTATTCTGTGTAAGACCATCTTGAATACATATAGTGAGTGAGGGGAGAAGGAGCTGTACTTATACTTTCGCCGTGCAAATGTAACACATAGACTACTCTTCCGTAATGTCCAAATTCAATGGGACGTCCATAGTCGTTGACCAAATAAACTTCAATAAGTTGAAAGGAATCAAATTGTAAAGGAAAATGAAAATAATGCGATCTGTTAAACTCTATGCTAGACACTTTTCCAATTTCACTGCAAAAAGGAATGACTCTTAACACGTTGAGCCCTCCAGTTACCTCGTTATATGCACTGGCCTATTCAATGCTTGTTTTATAATGGTGGGACATAGCTACAGCTAATCTTAAGGTGTTGAGCCATTCAGAATGCTTTATATTCGATGTGGAAAACGTTTTTGTAGTGCTGAATACCACAACAAGATACCAGCATGAGTTGCATAATGATGAGTGTGATGTTCGTGGTTGATGCGCTTGCTCAGTAGATGATGACGTGCACGCCTTAGTTTCGTAAGCAAGCATAATTGTGTTTTCAATAGTTTTATAACTAAGTTTTATAACAATGGTCTTCTAAACAATGTATAAGGTAGCAATAAATAGTACTTCGAAAGCTTCCACGTAAAATGCCAAGTAAATCGCGGTACAGATAAGCTCCAGCGGTTCTAGGTTAATAATATGCTCCAGCCCACATGACGTGTTGACTCGTCATTATATTTAGGTTTTTAGGGAATAATGCCCTTAACGGGCACAAATTTTTTATTATTTGTAAGAATCCAAACATAATAATCATCGTATTACAGAAAGAAACAAGTGTGGGGCCAGGAGTAACGTTCAACAATCCACCTTGGGCACTCAACGTGTTAATAAGTGAACATGAGAATCGCCTGTGTACTGCGGTTGTATAACATCTGTATGAACATAAATACATGCTGTGAATAGAAGATTTTTTTTTTCTTTAACTGGGGTTTTTGTGGGGGTCTCAATGGTCCATTTCCCATTGTCGGGAAGACCTGTGAAAAAAGGAGCAAAACAGAAATGGGTGGCTAATTGCGGGTTTGGATATAGCTAGCGTTTAAATCCTCAGAAACAAAATAGTGACTCCATAAGTTTGACTCGATTCATCGTACAGTAGGCATGGATTTTCATTTATTACCCTACTTTCGTTCTGACCATTGTTAAAACGATGCTGTATAAGTAATAGTTATAGCCATACTTTTGCAACAATGGTCCGCTGATAAGTGGATTTTGGCCCACTTTTTCTTTGACAGATTCCAAGGTCTGAAAGATCGTCCGAGGCCGAAGGCCGAGGATGTTTCTTTCAGTCCGAGGAATCTGTCAAAGACAAAGTGGGCCAAAAACACTTATCAGCGGACCATTGTGGCAAAAGTACGGCGATAAGTTTCTTATGACCATACTTTTCGTTCAACATAAGCACTTTCAGATCAGCGCCAATTCTCCATTTCATGGCGGTTTTATAACAATGTGTCGTCTCAAGAGATGCATGTTGGCGCTGCGTGCATGTTCATTGTTGTCTGCTTGTTCATTGTTGTGAATTCCCAACTGCGTTTATCACAATGGTAGCCAAGTTTTGCCCAATAGATTTGGGTGTTTCGAATCTGTTCTCTGACGAGGACGATGAATTGCTTAGCCGGGTAAGCTTGTGTGACGAATAGGCTAATGAAGTCCAGCCTCAAGTAAGTAACAGATTTATATGCAAGTGACTTCTGATGAACTTCAGCTTCAAAATTCAAGGCAATGCGTTAATTTGAGACGTTCAATATCTTGGGTGTTAAATGTTTATAGGGCGTGGGTAAATGAACGTAATCGCCGTTCTGGTCCTGATGGAGAGCAAGTCCAGTGGACATTTGTTGACTGACCGACTCTTTTAATTTAAAATAAGCACGTGCTGTAAAATAAAAGTATTCCTTTTTTTTTTTTAGTCAATCCTGTTAGTAAAACGCTGTTGTATGTGTTTCAGGTAAAGCATTTAAAAACATTTTTTAGGTGTGCCAAAAAAGTGTTTATTTTAAAACACTTGTTTGAACCGAGTTTAAAAATTTAAAAGTGGGCAGGATAAGTGGGCCGGCCCACTTATCCTGCCCACTTATCCGGCCCACTTTTGAAGAATGCGTTAGCAACATAGAAAGCATTGTTGCAACTGGGCTGATACGGGATTTAGCAGCCGACTTTACAACAATGAAAACGGAAAAAGTATGGTCATAAATCCCGTAGTCGCACAGTTGCAACAATGCTCAACAATGGTTGCATATTTATTCTGCATACTTAATTCTGCACGCTTGTTTTGCATACGTATTTTGCACACTTTTAGAATTCTTACAAGTATGACCATCTTTGTAAAGCAATATGCTACTTTGGATCAACTTTGGATTGGGAGGGGTCGATCCACTCCGGGAATATACTGCAGAGCCCTCGGGAACACTCGCACCGGGCGAAGGGGGTATGGAAGGGGGGGAGGGGGTGTGGAAGCCTCGTAATAAGAAATCGGAGTAAATTTGATACGTTTTTCTGCAACTTGGAGATACAATTTAAAGCATATGACACCGGTTGGAGAGGGGGGAGGGGGGTCGGCACCCCAGAAGCTAACGTTTTTCATGAAAAGGGCGTGAATTTGAATTTGAAATGCTTTCCTGCAACTGAGTGATGCAATTTTTACACGAATTCATTTCTAATTTTTAAAAAATTTGAATTTGAAACAAGGGTTTCCTGCAGTGTGGGAGGATCAAGAAAACTAACGTAGTTTTAAAGAAATGTGCGTGAATTTAAAACGTTTTCCTGAAAATTAAAATGCAATTTTCGCACGAATTCATGTGAAATTGTTCAATAAAGTTTATTTTTTTAAACAAGGGGGGGGGGGGGGCTTCGTGGGGTTTCCCGGGTTCTCGGACTGTCCAATCCGACACTGCTTTGGATCACTACTTTCAATTATCTGCAGTGTTACATTCTAAACCTCCAACATTACTTTCTTTAACAACTGCAACAGCTCTATCACCGGTATTATTGGTGGATTCCGAAGAGTTCCTTCAGTGAATAAGGGAAATAAGATCTTGCCCCCGTAGACTACAACCAAACTTTAGTAACACGATGGCCGTTCAAAACGTATTGTTAAAGCATCGTTGCTCAGGGTAACGGACTGTTGCTTCATTTCGAATGTCCCCTTCGACGAACAATGGAAATTGTAACGATGCGACTCTTGAAACTTCGTCATATCAAATCAAACTGTTAAAGCATATTGTTGTTCGATTGTTGTTAGAGCTTTCGGAAAACAAGGAACTGAGAACTTCTTCCGACAACGGTATTTCTGTTCGGCGCTGCTACTACACGAAATTAATGTAGGGTAATAAGAAAGTTATAGCAATGGCTTTTGCAACAATGGGCCGGTATAAGCGATTTAATGCACACTTTTGGTAGAGCGACGTCCTCGGAGGTGTAGAACATCCTCGGCGGCTTCGCCCCCTCGGACGATTCCACACCTTCTCGGACGTCGCTCTACCAAAAGTGTGCATTAAATCGCTTATACCGGCCCATTGTTGCAAAAGCCATTGCTATAACCACTACTTTTTCCATAGTGTTTAGATGATAACATTTTTTTTTAAATCTAGAAGCGCGCAATAAAGCTCAGATTGTTGGATTCATGGCGTCTAATTATTGCCGTCTGATTGTTGTTGTTCATCATCAGTGTTTGGGCGAAAGCTAGCAACTGCTTCTCTTACCCCAGACATCAAACCGGCGTTTTCTGGTATTAAATACTAAATAATAATGCAACAGAAAGCTTTGAAAATTGTGTAGATCCGAGCAGACAACAGAAAGTCCTGTTTCAGAGCTGTTCATAAAGGATTTCAATACGAAAAAGGTATAGCTCAACATCGTTGATTTCATGCTAGCTACTACAACTGTGACCGATATGCTTGAAATTTGACATTCAGTTCACATTTGACTCCAATAGGTGCCTTTTATGGTTTGTTTGACATTTGGGGAAGTTTTAAATCCAAAGATTATAATCATTTGTAATGCTATTTTCGTGAACGTTGGGAACACGCCATCTGTTATCAAAATAATTGTACTTTCCTTTCCTTTCCTTTGATCTTATTGAGGCCTGAACCACAAGTCGAACGCACCAACTAATTGTCCCAACTAATTGTCCTCCATAGCCAGGTAACAATGCAGACTCAGGTAACTTATTGTTTCCGTTTCACAATTAAATCGAAATGATACCATTGTAATTATAATTTAACTATAATAAATCAATTATCTCATCGTCTATGTAAACTGTTTAGGGGGAAGAAAATGCGTGAAGGGTTAATAGCTCTCCTTGAATAAAAATAACAGAAAAAAAATCGAGATACACGTAAACTAAACGAAACTAATCGTGCTCAGTTGTTTTACAATCAAAAAACGATTTACTAATTCGACAAAAGACAAGAAATATAAAAAAAAATAGTTAAAATACAAGAAAACCACGATAATGGAGATTTGGAAACAAAATACAAATTGGCAAAAACCAAACTGGTTTTAAAGATTTCCACTCATAAAATTCCAAAAAAAATCTTACTCTTTCTTTACTGCTACCGTGAAGAGGCGAAAGAGCTAAGTAAGTACTCCGAGTAAATAATGTTACAAAATACATTACATTGTATTAAATAAATAAAGAAATCACAAGGTAAAGGGTAAATGAAGCTAGCAGTCTGCATTAAAGACTGGCCTTGTGAGGATACACAATACACTAGTCTGAGAAAGAAAGAAAAGACTACTGCCCCGAC